>LBNU01017926.1:12845-78696 GCA_014162995.1 Artemisia annua
TCCATTTGTAAACTTACCTAATATTACTTTAACACCTAAAGTGGACTTTTATTTCTATTTGGACCCTAAAAGGCAACTTTGGACACTTAAAATACTTTAAAAGACCCTAAAAGGTATTTTAAACATTCCTAAATAGTTGGTTCAAGGTTTGATCATAATGTACATAACAAACATTTTCGAACCTGTTGTAGGCATACGATGACTCGAGACGTGAGAGGTGTTGGGATAAATGTTTGTTGGAGAAATAATGATTACAAGTAACTTGTACATTTTACGTTATGTATCAAGTTAACGTTTGTCATCAATCAAAACAAACGGAGACCGTATAAGATTAAAATATCGTAATATTTGCACTTAACATGTAAAATCTCCCATTAGTAACCCGTGGGCCGTGATCATTTGATATTATTTCCTATAATATTAATTTTAGCCGCATTTAATTTCTAAACTCGTGTACGCGAGGATTTAAACTTAATTAAGAAGAATAAAGAATAACGTGAGTCGTCATTGAGCTTGAATAGTAAAAAAAAATTCTTTTCTGGATACCCTTACTTAATCTCATAATAAGGAATAACAAGATACGTTGGTATATGTACAATCTCTATATTTATTTACATATCACATTAACTTCTTTTTTTTCATTTTGATATCTATAATTTCGTGCATACATTAATTCAATATATAATGATGATAATATTTACAAATAAAAACAACGTATATGTTGTTTTTATAGTATATTTATTAAATTTATAAAGTTATTAAAACATGAAAACTGATATGTGTGCTTAAATTCATATTATTTATTACTAAAATTTAACAAATACATTTGATTAATTACCTCGTAATTTTTAGCTTATTTTACAAAATTGAAATCTATGTTTTTATACATTTTTATTTTGTTAGTTAAAATTTAAATATGTTTGATCATATTGAAGCTGAATTTACTTTTAATAACTAATCAAAAAGCTCAATTTCAAATGAAAAAATCCTATATAGAAAATAGAAAACGAAGTTATATAGTTTACAATTCTTCTTTCTAATCCTGTACACATTACAAATGTGTTCACTATACATCTGAGTTAACAATTGATTTCTTTCATTAGTAAATAAAAGAATTAGTTTTTCTCATTTTGTCATACACTCACACATGTGCAAATTTGTTCTAAATTTAAATGGTCCAACAAAAAACTCAAGCATGAAGGTTTCTATTTTAGTACCGGTCCTAGGTCCACAAAATACTTGGCATCAAGGACAATCAATAATCTATATCCAAAATTTTCATAAATATCTAACTATCTCTAAAAAAAACGAAAAAAAAAAGAAAAAAGAAAAGAAAACACCTGTCTAAGGCTATGCATGGTGATCAAGGGCGACCTTTATTTTGTCTATCATATCAGTTTTCTCTTTTCGGCAATCCATAGATGACTTTTACTACACCAGTGGCGACCTTCATTTTTCTTTTTCAAATTTTTTTAACAACAAAAAATTTCATTAATAATGAAAACATTACATGATAATTCAAATAACATTAAAACATTACATAATAAAATGTAAACTAGTTTTGATTTGCACGATGCCAAATGTCTTCATCAAATCGGCTTTTAGGCTTAGATGATTTGTTTTGTTGATTATCTCCCGAGTAATTTTCAACGATTCTTCATGCGTTTTTATGGGATCATAATCACGGTGTTGCTCCCCTCGAAAAAATGGGGGAGATATCGCATTTTCTTTGTCCTGAATTATCATATTATGTAATATGATGCATGTGTACATATTATCCAATAGTCAATTTCGGTCCAACCCTCTAGCCGGAGGTTTAATCATTAGCCACTTCTTCTTTAATACACCAAAAGCTCGTTCCACATCTTCCCTTGCTGCTTCGTGCTTCGTCTTATACAAAATTATTTTGTGATCATTCGTACCCGGATTTGAAATGAACTTAATAAGAACAGACCATATAAATCCATGATGACCTCTCAAAAATTTGGAGACACTCACGAGCTGTTGTCGTACCCATTTGCAGATATTAGTTCAGAGCATCAGGATTGGCTCCGTATGCCATTTGACGAATTGCCGAAGTACACTTCATCAATAGGGAAAGACCAAGTGCGCCCGCACAATTAGCAGTTTTTTTTAAAATAATGGGACTGATCGGTTACCTCTCGACTAATTCGTGTGAATAGGTTTCGGCTCATTCGGAAACGCTGACGAATGTTCTTTTATCATACACTAGGTGTTCGGAAAGTAAGACGCCACTAAACGATTATGAGCACCCTCATTATCCCTGTCAATTTGGGTTCGTGAAATTTTTGGCTTTGACGTTGTAAAAGCCTCCCAACAGGCTTCCGTAAAAAGCTCAAGCTCGCTAGTAACTTCATCTTCATCATCCGAAGATGAAGTGGCAAAACATAGCTCGTAAGACATTATGTAGATTAAATGTGTAAAAGTGTTTTGATAGAATGTGTTTGAATGTGTATATAGAGAATTGTAATTTAAATTTATGAATAAAATGAAGAAATGAGTGAGTTATTCATATTGTTAAAGTGTTTAAATTTTAAAAGTAAGCTTCTTTATGAATAAAATGAAGAAATGAGTGAGTTATTCATATTGTTAAAGTGTTTAAATTTTAAAAGTAAGCTTCTTTTTTTTAATAGACCAAACGATCACATAGTTTTTTTTTTCATCAAACGACATAATAAATTGGAAAGTGTAAAAATTTTGTCCATATGCATATGTTTCAATCGATCGTCTACACAACGAAAAACAAAAAATTAAAAAGAAAATAATAAAAAATAAAAAAATAATAAAAAAACCACTCGACCGATATACGTCCAAAAGGGTACATCAAGGACGATCTATTGGGGTGTCGGTCGACCGAAATGGCGACTCCCTTGTTGTGCATAGCCTTGAGCATACTATCCTAGAAAGAAGGATTATAATTTTATTATGACATTAACCTATAGACTTTTTTGTTTATAAACATATTTCCACCATACATAAACTATCCTTGTTAAGATCCCGATCTGATATTAGTAACTTACGATTTTATGACACTACAAAGCAAAAACGATCCATATCTTATATAGGATCTTAGCAAGCTTAAGTTATAAGCTCACACGCTTGACCATAGGATCTTAAGTTCTAATTTGATCTTACTGTTTTTGAACCGCAAACTAAAAATATACAAAGTTATAGATTATGCTTTATAGAATTTGAAAAACTACATGTTAATCATTTTAAACTTCTCATATTAATAATTTAAGACAACATTTACATGAAGTATTCATATAATTTTGTGTTTTATGATATATAATAATTTGTAGTATTGAATAATATTATGAAGCGATCCTGCGTAAGAGCCCGATCTTAAACCCTTAGTATAAACCTCATAAAGCTTTATAAAGGGAGGGGATCAACCTTCATTTTACCCGTCACGTCAGCTTTCTCTCTTCGACGACCTACATGATATTTTTTGTCAAATAAGGACGACTTACACTAAAAAAAACATACCCCACAAAAATATCATTTAATTTAAACACACAAACACACACGCAACCAACAACAATTGTCGATCGGTTATACGACAGATTCAAAGAAAAAAAATGATCGGTCGTGACTTCATGCCACAATAATGCCGACCGATCGGGACCAACAAGTTGATCGATCGTTTTCCTATTACTGCGTCCAGCCTAAATTTTATAAATAATTCAAATGCATTAAATTATGAAGAGGTTTAATATTCTGGACTTATTGGTAGTACAATAGCATGAAATAAATGCTCACTATAATTTACAAATTTTTAAACATGTTTATCATTTTATAAACTTTTTCATAAACTAATATAAACTTTTTCATTTTATATACAGTAAAAACCTCTGTAAATTAATACTCGGTTAATTAATAACCTCGATAAAATTAATAATTTATCAGGTTCCAACTTGAGACCAGTACAAATTTGGACCCCAATCGATAAAATAATAAGATAATAATTTTTTTGAAACTCCAGTGTATATATATTAGTCCCAACGAAACTATAAATTAATAATTACTAAAAATTCCATATGTATGTATATATGTGTGTGTGAGAGAGAGAGATACACTTCAAAATCCTAAGGGTATGTTTGGAAAAAGTAATTGTTGCTGAAACTGAAGATGATGCTGGAGATGAAGATTATAAAAAGAGATTATTTTTATAAGCTACATGAAGTAGTCTTTGGTTTTAAGAGATTATTTCTTTTATAATCTCTTATAAGTTATGTCTACCAAACAAAGATTATTTTTTAAGTGGCTTATTTTTTGAAAAAATAAGCATAATTTTTCAACAATCTTATATGCCAAACATACCCTAAGATTGTTTAGTAAAAAATAAATTCATAGTTAATTGTTTTTTTGTTAAACTTCAAATCTATATTGAGTTTATCTTAAAATATCTTTATTGCACAAAGAGTTGGTGCGTTGTCTTCTCGTATTACAACAAGAAGTGTTAACTTTATTTTCATAAAGTGTGAATGTGAATTCATAAAATGTTAATTGTAACTTGTTTTTCAAATTAATTTTTCGTCTCTAATGAGCATACATTGTAACTCGCTAGTATATTAGACTTGAAAATTTAAAGGCAATACGTTAAACCTCTTTAAATTAATAAATTATTAATTTATCGATAATAATATCTCGCTAAATTAATAAAATATCTCGATCCCAACACTATTAATTTATAGAGGTTTTACTGTAATGGTTATGTAAGTGTCCTAAGGGACTGAGATGAGGGAAGTCACCCTCATCCTTTGTACTTCAATGTTTTTGGTGTAATGCGTTTTACCAGGGTTAAAAATCCCTTTTACCTTTTTTTTTTTTTTTTTTTTTTTTTTTTTTTTTTTTTTTTTCTAATAACTAATAGTATCATATACCTACCAACAAAACGGTGGACCAATAAATAGACTAAATTTAAAAAACTGATATATGATACGGAGTAATAAAGTTTTGTGACAAATCATACCTAAAAATTACAAGTACTAAGTGTCTAAGTAGTACGAAACAGATTGATTTGGTTTTCGATGGCTATCATAGTTATAAATGATTATCATAGGAGGCATTTTGAACCCGGCTTCGACATATTACGTAAACAACTTGATCCATGGTCAATGGAGTACACACAATTTCACTAAAATACCATAATATTTCTTGATGATTGCTTAGCAAGAACATTGTGATTAAAATGTTTGTGAAGATATGATAGATCATTCTTGGATGTCTTTTCATAAGGAATAAGAGTTGTTTATTTCTTGTAAAACAAAATTTGTGTAAACAAACATTTGGGATGAGCAACTTACGACTTGGTCGCCCTTTGATTACTCCCAATGCCCATGCAGCCTCAGTCACCCATTATTCAAGAAAAACTAAAATTTGTTAAAAGTTACGAGTAGTAAATTACATTACACTTATCCGTATATTATAGCATGTACTTTAACAAAAGTTAGTTAATCATGACCATTTGAACATCATCGCTTAATTCTGATTTAGTTGCTTGGTATATCATCAATAATGATGGTTTGATTAATGAAATATATATATTGATGTGTGTTATAGAATATCTTAATTATGTTTGCAATAATCAAACTTTACGGTTAGATAAAGATGCTTTTTTGAGTTAAATAATCAACTTCATGCTGTATTAGTTAAAAGGTGCAAATTGTAAAATAAAAACCATTAAAGCTAACACGAATTTATAAAAAAAATAAAAAAAAAAATAAAAAAAAATAAAAATAAAAATAAAAATAAAAATAAATGTTTCTTGTATCGTATGAATTATACCTTATGAGTTAAAATCGATTCCACATTACTTTAGTTTATTTACATCTAAATTTGGAACAACTTTTTCTCAAAGAAAGTGATAACTGATAAATGTTGCTACAAAAAACAGTTGAGTAATGGAACAAACAACTCATGACTTTGACCCTGAACCAGCACTACAATTTTCTCTTCTTTAAAAGCATAATAAGTATAAAAGAACAATCTTCTGAATCTTCTTTTATAGACGTCAATTCATAAAAGCATCTTTTGTTGGAGGACAGACAGACTCAAGTCAACCTTGACTTTATAGTATAAACACATTTGTTTCATTTCAATTCATTCAGCGGACAACGAAAATCGCCTTACCTTCAGGAAACATTTATTAAACGAGAATATTAATACAGGACGCTGATGTTTAACGCTTGAACTATAAACTTTTGGAAATCGACCAAACTTTTACACGACAACTTCCAGTGGTCAAATACAGAAGACAAAAATGCTATACAGTCTCTAGAAGAAGTTGTACATTGACATCATTGAACTTGTCATACAACACATTATGAACACGATCTACTATTACGAATCTAATGAGTTGTTATAAAGTTTCTAACTCCATATCAGTACACAACAACAAAATGCAATACTGCTCACAAAATTAATGTACAAGAAAGTACAGGGAGGAGTATAGGGGGCTAATGCAGTCGAAATAAGTTACCTCATCAAGTGCTGTTTTACCAGGGCACTAACAAAAAATGCATTAGGTCAAGTGCCTCTGCTGGTTTTTGAAGACCCAAAGATTTCTTCAATCATGCTACAAGTGGGCAGCAGATCAACGCCTTTTGTTGGACCCATCGTTGAGTATGGCGGGTCCCAATGCAAATACGATTCTGATCTTACCCCACTGCTGTTTGCTTCTTGTTTGTTTAAATTCAAGGGCTTTTCTTGCTCGTTTTCACTTGTAATAACTTTCTCATCATGTATAATAGTGGATGAACCTTCATTAGTTTGCCTTTGATCATCACCTTCTGCACCACCTATTTCATCACCAGCTTCAGATGAAAAATCGTGACCTTGGTGGTCGGCAAAAGGTTCAACTACATGAAAATCTTCATCTTCTATCGTGGCCCCAAAAGTCTCTCGTTTGGGTCCCCACCATTCATCATCATCACTATCTATTGCCAACAAATGTGATCTGTTCTGAACAGCGCGTCTTCTGAGTATAAAAACATTGAAATAATAACTGACTATTTCCTTTTTTGTTCTGGACGGGAACGCGATCGAAAGTTGTTCCCAGAACCGTTTGCCGTGAGATACGGGATTAGAGTAAACAACGTCTTGAAAAAGTTGCTCTTCTTCTTCACTCCAATTACTCGATACTTCTTCACCCATGTTACCAAATCCCAGCTCAATAAATATCTCGTGTCCTAAACATTCTTTTAAGTTCAACCGCGCTTCACTAACATGCTGTTGCACACATCGAATGGAACCACTATCCAAACAGCTGCAGTCCACTTGGGCAGTTTTGACCTCACCCTCTTGGTCAGAAATGACACAAATGCCCACAAAACTGTGCTCTCCATTGTTGGAAATGTAACTTTTAGCTGACTCTGAATCAAATTCAGGAACATCAGCTTGATATTCTGGTCCAACAGGAACCTCTTTTCTCGGGGAAATATTTAACAAAGATGAATATGTATCATCATAATGGACTAGCTGTCGCCTCGGCATGTTGACTTCAAAAAATTCAGGGAAAATATTTGGAAAAAACGCGGGCCCAAGTCCACAGGCCTCTTCACGACCGCTGATGCCAGTCACTAATGGTAATGGATCACTGGTTTCGAATGCCTTGTCAACCATATCTGGCTCAGCAGCGACTTTATCACGGATTTCGCCTGCGTGGAAGAAATTGGTCTCACCTTCACCTATAATATTGAATATTAAGTTAGATAAAGGGCTCTGTAATCTATGTTGAGAATTTTGCACTTACTTTTTAACATTTATTTTTTTGGAGGTTCGCATTTTCAAAATCATAAGCAGGCTCCTTTTCTGGGACGTGTAGGGGTTATATAACAATAACTAACAGAAAAATATATGAGGGAACAGTCTTTTGAAGCATACATATATGAAATTCTTAAGAGTTGTAAATATTAGAGAGTTGCATAGAAAAGATCGCATCCCACATAAAAATGATGTGACATGCATGTTCATTTAAAATGATGGAAACTAATGCGACAGAACTAAACAAATATTACTAATCCATTTTAATTCCAATAGCGAATGTGTGAAACAGATAGACAATACTCAATTTATTTTCCGATGGCGAAGAGTTGTATGCAACCCAATAAAAAATAGGATTCATTGACTTTGGAGTCAAGTTGCACACAGATTTGCACAATCTAAAAAAAATGTCCAAAAAATTACACTATACTTGGCTTTTCTTGCCTAAAGTTAATTGCACGAATTGATCGAGAATATGTTTAACTTCTGTACTTTTACACGTAAAAGTTGCAAAGAAAAAATTAAGTGATCTGATGACAAACTCATACACTTAGGCATCCACATCGAGAAAACCGAAAAATTTTACACCTAATATACTTATTCCTAAAGAAAATCATTTAAGAAATCTCATAAACAACCATCCAGAAAAGATAAGAGACAGAAGCACTTGATGGTCCAATTTGTCATTTTCAAGTTATGTGATGAATTACTTTCCATTTTCTAGAGCATTCCACTGTTTTCAAAAAAAGGTAGCCATTTTATGATCTTTATCCTCCTTTTAAATAACATCAACTCATCAACAGACACAACCTACAAATATAAAGGAACAAAAAGACATCCACTTTAAAACACATTAAACTTTAACAAGTGAGCTCCCAAACACATTAAACTTTAAAACGACATCCACTTTAAAACACATTAAACTTTAACAAGTGAGCTCCCAAACACAACCTGAAAGTTTACTTATTGCTCCCAAATAATTAAATAATGCGACTATAATTAGAAAAGCTTTACTTAATACCACAACTATTGCTGACAAATGATTAAAGTTCAATTACATATTTACACCACAACCAAATGTTTTTTAATTTTGCATATACTGCATCAACTGTGGTATATGAATGTTCGAAAACTTTTCATTTAGGCAAAATGATAGCAACAAAAGCAGTTGACTCAGTGTAACAATTCAGAATTCTCTTCACCTGCAATCTCACCATTTTGAGATGTTTCGTACAAATGTTTATCTTCTCCGAAATAATCAGGCTTGTTACCATTATCAATATGCCTTGGGTGTTTAATAAACTCCTGAAGATCCTCATCGAAAGGACGTTTGGTTCCCATCAAGCCTGCAACATGCATACAAAGTATTAAAAAATCGATAGAATGCACAATAAAGTAGATAAATATCTGAATGAATTGTTATTCACATGATAAGAGCAATTAAGCTTAATCCGCCATGCAAAAATGACGTCTACAATGCCATGGCGGTAAGAGTTCTATTTCTACTCGAAAAGGCGTATCATGCAAAAAGAACTCCTATAATCGACAAGTGTGACATTCACACTTATTATAACCACAACATATTATTTCCGCTATTATTATTAGTTGCTTCACAGGTGTGACGGCCAGAGGAATTAATGACATTCCAAACATGTGATCACTATGAGTCCACAAGTCAACACTTCTATGAATTACTTACTATAAATATACATGCCTGTGTTGAATAACAATTCTTATCAATCAATAAAGGCGCAAACTTTCTAAGAGCGCGTAGTTCATTTCACCATAACGTCACTTAAAAGTATCCTCAACAAGCAAACCTTTTCATTTAACAACATAACAGCTAATTCTGATTCCTAAATAGCTCATTAACAAGCAACGAACATACTCTAACATGATAGCGTCACGCTTAAACACTAGTTACGTAAACCTACTTACACATGTTTGCATGTAATTCAACTTACAGTCCACATTCACCAAAAAAAATAATAATAATAAATAAATAATAAATAATAACCAATTGAACCTAAACCCACAAGTAAAAAGCTACTAATTGTAAAAATATCTAAAAAGCCCTAATTTTTCACTTCAAATCAAACCCTAATAATCAAACTACAGCTGAATCAACAAATAAGCAATCAAAATCACAACTTTATCACAATTAACCAACTAACTTACCTAACCCCTCAACGATAACCACTTCACCCACTTCAAAAACCCTAAATCACAAAACTAGACTAAAAAACCGAAATTTAACATAGTTTAAACCAACAGGGATTGAATTAAGGTACGGATCAGGTGAAAACAGGTTTCAATTTCAAAATTGATGATCAAACCCTAACCCTAGAAATTGAATTGATGGTCAAATTGAGTGGAGTTTGGTATCAATCGATAGGGAATGAAGTGAATTGAACGAATATGGTGTTAATTTGATGGGATTAATGGTGGAATTGATGGAATTTGGAGGTGATCTGACATGAGGTTGAGGTGAAATGAAATTGGGGGAAAAGGGGGAAATGGATACGGTTTATTATTATTTTTTTGTTGGTGATGGAAAGCGGTTTGGTTATAAACCGGGTTTGGTGATTGATTACCACGGGCGAAATCAAATGAGCCGTCTTTTTCCTTATCAATTACTTACCCCCTCCCACCCATGTCATATTAACTATAGTAGACTAGACGAATGGTAGATGAATACTAGACCGGTATCTGTACAAAGCAACGCGGTTTTATAGCGGCAAATAGTTATATTGATAAAAAAAAAGTTTATGAGTTAAAAAGAAAAATAATAAAAATTTGAGGATCTGAGGATTAAACGTAATGTTTTGAAACCCGGTTCGATCCGGGTGGTTCAACCGGTTAAACCGTTTCAGTCGAAAAACGGGTCAATATAAACCGGGTCAACCCGACGGATTAGGTTGAAAAAACGGGTCAAATTAAACCGTGTCAACCCGCTGTGTTTGAAACGTCCCGAGTAAACACGGTTTTCAATGTGTATTAATAGTTGAAATTGAATAATTGATTAGAATTAGTTGTTTCTAACACTTACTTTTTAATTATTCCACATTTCACTTTTTCACTTTTCAATTTGACAATATAAAACATTTTTGTTTTATAGATAGTATAGTTTACGTTGTTATTTTGCAATCTCAGGTTCTCAACTACATATAAAGGGAAAAAAAACAAAAAAAATGATCCTTAAATGAACCGTTTATAATGGTACTTTACGAATACGAACCTCGCACATACATTTTTCCAAAATGAACTTTTCAATTTTATTCGTTAGATTGAGTAGTAGAGTAGTTTTTAACCATACACGTGTATCACCCGAGTGTCGGGCGAGTGCGGGGCGAGTCTTCAGCCAGTGTTGAGCCAAGGCGAGGGCTGGGCGAGTCTTGAGGCTGGGCGAGGGCTGGGCGAGTTGTGGGCGAGTAAGGTTGGGCGAGCGAGCAAGTGCTATCAAGTTCTGGGCGAGCGGCTGGGCGAGAGGCTGTGTGTTTTTACCCTGTGTGTGTTTTTTCAAGTGGAGAAGATGATATGCTTATGTGTTTTGGTTTTGATAAGAAAGAAAGAAAAACCAGCATGCTTTTTAATCTTGTGTGGCTAAGAGTTAGTATGTGTTGTGAAGATAAGAGAAGCACAAATAAAAAGGAACGTGTGTTTCTGTGATTAGTCTAAACTATATGTAGTACAGTAAATGGTAGAGAAAGAAATCATGTAATAGTGATGTCCTTAACATACACATGTGGATATCTCTCAGATGGTCTTTGTTTGCAACTTGTCTTTCACTTCATAGAAGATGCTTTTTGTTATAATGTTTCAAAATTTTTGTAGGCGAGTATACATAGGGGCGAGTATACATGGGCGATGGTATATAAAGAAAAATCATGATGTTGACATATTTTGACTATTTTGGTAAATCATATGAAAAAAGTTTACTTTCGTAATATGACTCTCTATAAGGATCATTTTGGTAATTTGGCTATCTTTATATTATCAGATCAAGATGATCAGGTTGCACGTGTATTCTTGTATTGAATGCAATGCTACATGTTGCTTCAGTACACAACTAACCTCTTAAACTATATTACTGTTAAATAAAAATACCTTTAAAAAAAATGCAATTATTTAATATTCAAATACTTAATTATAATTTAAACCACTAACAATCTCTCAGTTAACAATGCTCACATATCCATAAAAAGAAATTGTACACAAATTAATCTCTCAGTTACTTAATATCACATATCCATAAAAAGAAATTGTACACACAAATTATAAAAAAAAATTGTCAACTATGTGCGAATTATCTTCTAGTATCTCAAAATAGTTTTGCACTTTACAATTTTCACCTAACATTTTCACTTTTTTATAAATGGTCTTTCTTTATACCCTTGCATCAGATAAGATCCCTGCGGCAAATAGGGATCATTAAGCCCTCAAAATAATGTCCACAAGTTTGGTTCATTAGAGATATCCCCTCTACTCCTTTTCATCTAACGGCACAGATTAAACAAGGCATTTTAATAAATATTACACGAAGTGGCAAAATGTGATTGTTATGGCCAATCGATTTCGAGTTGTGATGCCAACGTCCTTTTGATCAAAGGACATTGAGTGTTAAGGGTTTTCAACTTAGGGACTGCCTAAGTCAAAAAGAGAAAGTCAATGGACCATCCGTGTAATTTACTCCAAAATTGATCATACATCATGCTCACATGAGGGTCATCGTTACAATCTTTATATTATCAGATCAAGATGATCAGGTTGCACGTGTATTCTTGTATTGAATGCAATGCTACATGTTGCTTCAGTACACAACTAACCTCTTAAACTATAAAGCTACAACATACTCAACACAAATTAGATGACGGAATCATATCGTACTTCACGTGTAATACTGGACGATAAGCACCTTTGTAAGTCCATTCAAGAACCAAAAAAACACCAACTAGTTTACACTAGCAGAAACCAATCACGTAGCATATGATCTTAACCACAACTTCATAAACAAAAGCACCGGGCAGTAAACGTTTGGTTGTATAAAATGAAGTTATACAGAGGCAATACAAAAAAAGCCTTGGCTTTATTCTGGCTTGAAAAGAAATCATAATACTTGTGTCTTTACCCATACAACTGGACAACATTAGGAAAGCAGCATATGCCTCATGCTCCGATGGTAAAAATGGATGGCGACATATAAATAAAACCAAACAAAACAAAGTGCCTAGTATCGAAGCTGGAAAGTACGGCGACGGAACCAATTGTAGTCTGGCAATAGCTTCACTGGCCCGGATGCTGCAATCGCTATGTCCTGCAATCCCCAAAATACACAATTTCACATTGCGATTGACAATTCAACTCTAAAAATAATTTTTGTAATGCCCAAATCATAACTAAGACATATTCTTTGACCTGTCCGTAGCATTTCTAGTTCTTGCTTTTTAATATTGGAAGATATATTAACTACATGTTATTGTACAGAAAAAGATTACCTGATCAAATATGAATCTGTTAGCTACACGTTTGACGGTAGCAGCATCGACTGCTTCGATTCGGGCAAATAATTCAGCAAATGGGATTCTACGTCCATATGTAATCAACTGCAAAAACAAATTATTCACCAGTTGTGTGAATATTATAGAATAATAATATACATATAAGTATATAACACTGACACACAGCTGGCTATTGGGAGTAAAGGTAACATAGTGAAAGAGTACAACTGTATAATTAGACCTTAACTGTGACTGAGCTCATTTATATAGAACTACAAAGGTTTTATAGAATACAGTTATTCTGTACCTGTCGTCCAATGTCTTCAGCGGTAGGGCTGCTTCCATCGATGTGAAGAAGCAACGAAGATTTAAGCTGCATACAGTTGCAGATAACTATTCAGAAAAACTCAAAAAATATATTATTTCCAGACGTTCACTGACATTATTACAGTGAGTAAACCATCCGTAAGAGTAACGAACAATAGTCTTGCAGCAGATCATAAGCTGTAAAACTTGATCAATTTACATATTATCAGAATCCCATTTAGCTAGTTATTGGTTGAAATTGAACATGTCATCCGACACTCTCAAACTTGATGGAATCTTTATATACTTTAGGCATAGCATATTAAGGCCAAAAAATGAAAAACTGCTAAAAAAACATCAGTACAGCCAAAATTACCTGATTTTGAGCACGAATAACATCATCCTCTCCGACTTTGTAACAGAGTTTGCTCATCTCTTGCATTATCGCAAAAGACAAATCATCCAAGCAATCGGGCTACATTTTAAAACAAAAATATAAGTTGCAATCAGTAATCGATTTAAACCTATTTGAGTAGCAAGATAATACTATTAGCACCTCACTAATCAAATATAACTAATCTATTTGAATTATATGTTAATTATGAAATTGAGTTCGATCCAGATAGCTAAAAAATTACATTATACAGGTTGTACTACAAAAACCAAAAAAAACTAGAGAAGATGCTTGACAAATCAGATGTCTGTAAACCTTATGACTGCAAACTGGAGCATGTTATAAGAAACAAGTCTGCAGTGACTTTGAAATTTAAAATCTTAAAATCAATCTAAACACCAGAATGCAAAAAAGTTAAAGTTTGCTATATGACTTTTAAGTTGCCATATTGAAGCACTTAATTCAATATTTGAATATTTTAACAGAAAAATTAACAAACTGATAAAGCACACAACCTGACAACCTGACATTATATTTTTCTTAAAAGGTCCTTTTCTAGACTGTTCAAGTACTAGATGGCACACTACGACAATCATTATCATAGAGAAGATTTTCATTAAAAGATTAATTATATTGATAAACTTAATATCCTTATTACGCTCTTCATAGCTTATGCAATATTAGAAAGAAGACGAGTATGGTTCTCCACAGTTTTGTTACTTCTGATTGAATGAATATGTTCTGCTGTCACTCTCACCAGGTTTCTCATATCTTTAGAGGCATCTACTCTACATAAACAGGCTTATGGCATTCAAGTGATGAAAAATCATCATTTCATAAACTACGAGAATAAAAATAAGAGCACCAAACCAAAAAAGATAAGCAAGTTCTTCCTCTAGTCACTTAACAAAGTTTTATGCCTATACAAAGTTAATATTAGACTGCAGCAGGAGATGTACACACATTCACATATTCAAACAATATTATTTCCAGAAAAAGTGAAGCGCATATGTACATATCTAGATGTTACCATAGGTAATGCTGCATGAAAGAGTATCCTAAATAAGAGTGCCTCGTAAACTATAAACTTAAACTCACCTTAGCAACAGCATAGACACCAAATAGCCCAGTGTCTTTATAGTTGGTGTTGAAAGCCATCATGCTCTCAGCAAGTTCACTAATCCCCACCGTCTGAGCAAGATGTGAGCTGTTCAAAGTTTCCAAAGAATGAAAGATTTTAGTATGTGGCACTACACATCCACGAATTGAAACAGTACTCAAATATAGAGACAATTATAAGACTGTTTTTTTAAGTGCAAATAAGTTCAAAATACACAGAGTTTGAACAAAACACATAATTGTTTTCAGCTTTTAGGATCAACTTAGGCATGGTAAAAAAAAGTGATAGATCAGGTGAAACATCTTTAGACCAAAAGGCTAATAAAAACCCCTAAAATAGGTGAAATTTCATAATGAAACCATATAAAACAAATAAAGAAGAGAACACTGACCCCATATGTTTGCCAGCTCCTGCGGTTTTGTTCCATGATCCAAGCATGGCTTGTATGACCATTAGAGCAATAGAATCTGGATCTGTCCATGATGCTCCCTTGAAGGAAACGGCAAATTGGGCTAGAGGCATATCATCGTCCCTCATACGAACCTGATTAAATCAAAACTTTTAGCAACTTTGTAATTATAGATAAACAGAAGACATAGCATGTCACATGTCAGAAATTCAAGCCCCCAAAAAAGACAACACACACCTCTGATCCAGTGAATATAGCAGGCTCCTTTTCTACCAACTGTGTTGTGGTTGTGGGGTTGGCAGATAGTTTGGTGAACGTCTTCTTCACCTGCTCTACAAGATCCTCATGCTTGACGGCTCCAGAGGCTGAAATGACCTGTGACAGACAATTAGAAGATACTTGCACATTTAGATTACCTTATACTATAAACTAATAGATAGCAATGAAAAACTAAAACTTTTCAAAGAATTGTAACTAGGAAAGCTGTAAATGAACAATATCGATGTTCAAGGTGTGTACCATTCTGTGAGCAGAATAGTGGGTTGAAATGTAATCTTGAATATCCTTCTTTGATATCTTCTGGATGTTTTCAGCAGGTCCAAGAATAGTCCTACCAAGGGGAGTGTATTGGAAAGCAGTAGCATGCAAATGATCAAAAATTACTTCCTCAGTTTGTGCTCCGACCTGAAACCAACATTGCAAGAATAACATTTAAATTCAGTAAGACAGATGGTATACAGTTACTATCTTGTATCAATTCAGCAATTGAAGATATATAAATCCTAAAGTGAGCACTAATCACCACGATCCCTAATATAGGTTACAGAGGTGATCACTTTTAAGCCAAAAGAAACTGGTGCCTGAAGACAACAAACTTATACTTTAGGGGATGAGTCCATAAGAAGGACCAAAAGCAAACAGTTGATTATCAAACTAAGAAACCTAGAAAAAAAACCTAGTTGAAACTTGAAACAGCATGACGTACTTGCAACTATCAAATATGAGTACTATAGTTCTAGGTATACTATGGCTTCGATCCCGATGGACCATTGTACCCTATTAATCCCATCCTATGGTTCATATAATTGCTTTCCCCTTAGAAAGATTCCAAAATAAACATAAACTACACATATGTATTCAACATGCTTATACTTGTTTGCTCTCTTGTTCCTTGCAGTATTTTCTGTTCTCTCTCCCTAGAAGCAGTCTCTCTACTCTCAAGTTTCTCCTGGGGTAGGGGTAGGATGGGGTAGGATTTGTGTACATTCTATCTCCCCCATACCTCGCTCTGGCGAGATTGGGTATGTTTTTGTTGTATTGTGGCATTGTGCAAACTTTCATGCAACTCTATCATTCAAACTTGACGTCTCTCACATTTTAACTAGAAAGCATCATTAAATATAGCGCCAATCTTTCTCCAAAAAAGTTGCTTGGATAGAGTTAAAAAAAGTGTGAATGTGTACCACAAAGCGTCATTTCATGCTAATCATTCCACCAAATTAAAAATCACCCACCTTTCATACCTATCTTATGTACAACGATAAACCATCCATTGCCTATCTCCATTCCAAAAGCCATTTGTATATTCAATACTAAGGGTGTTTCTTTAGATTCTATAGCAAGCTGATGAGCTTATGTAGATTTCGAAATGTTTATAAGCCCGCTTATTTCAGCCTATGAGCTTATAGCTAACTTAAGGCTATTACTCAACTTGATAAGCTCGTAAGCCAAATAAAGTCGGGTTATGAACTATTCGAATTTTACATAAGCTCATAAGCCAGGTAACATAAACGCCCCCTACTACAAAATTACTAAACAAGTCCTGATTTATAGCGATACTAAACACAAAATATACACTATCCACAGCATCAACAACAATAGCATTCAAATAAATCTACTCTACAAATTATGCAAAACAACAAACAACCTCAGTCATCCATTTCGCCTAAAAACACACCCTGCTCCCTACTAGATATTGTTTTCAAAATACGTGATTGTGTACTAAAACAATTCTTTTGCTAATCATTGTACCAAACTAAAAATCATTACACGTTTTAAACCTATATTATGTACAACGACAAGCAATCCATTGCATATCCCATATAAATACTTATTTACTTAACAAGTTCCAATTTTTATTGCTAATTAACCAATACTAAATAATAAACTCTAACGAAACATCAAAAACAACAAACAACCTCTTCCATTTCGCGCAAAATAACACCCCGTTCCCTATGAATCAACCGCTCATCAAACGTACTATTCTGCAAAATATCCCCCAATATCTCAACCGCATTGCCCACATCCACACCAAGCACTTTCGCGTAGTACGTCGTCTGTTCCCTACTCGTATACGCGTTCAAATGCCCACCCATATTCTCAATCTCCTCTTCCAAATCCCTAACACTCCTTTTCCCAGTCCCTTTAAATATCATATGTTCCAAGAAATGCGCCACACCGTTATTCTCCTCCGTTTCGAACCGCGAACCCGCGTCAATCCAAACCCCAACAGTAGCTGTTTGTGAGGACAAGTTTGACTCAGTGGCGACACGTAGGCCGTTTGGGAGCGTTGTGACACGTGTCTCTGGGTAGGTTAGGATTGGTGTGTGTGTGGTTAGTGATGGGTAAGGTGAGTTGTGTTGTAAAAAAGTAGGGTTAGGGTTTGAGAGTGTTTTGAGACGTGTGTTGACTTGTTGTGAGATTCTGTCGTAGATCATTTGGGAGGGTGGTGGTGGTGATGGTGTGGTGGGGGATGTGGTGGTGGTGGTGGCGACGGCGGCGGCGGTGGAGTTGGATCTGGTGAAAATGGTGGGGAGGGAACGGTAGGGGCGGCGGCGAGTGAGTTTCAGGAGGTGGCGCGTCGCCATGGTTGGTTGCTGTGTGTGTGTGAGAGATCTGAGATGGGGGGTTAAATTAGGTTAAAATGATGGAGAAGATGATGATGTAAATAAATAAATGTAAATAAAAGAGGGGCTTAAAATGAAAGATGGTGTTTTTGTTGACTTTTAGATCCGGAGTTATGTACTTTGCTTTATACTTCGTGTCTTTGTGTTCCCAAATTTTCATTTCCATTTCACTCTTACTTTAAAATACCCACTTATAACACAAAAGAGTCTCTTCATTTAAGCCCCACTCATAACACAAAACAACCTCTGCAAAAGTAAGATTTAAAAAAAAACAAAAATTGTCTTTTACTTCATCAATTTCTCGACGAGATGCAAAACGGCGAAGCGCACCGGTGTCGTGGTGAGCGAACAGCGAGGGGTGAAGAGGTGTCACGTCGGAAACGGCGAACCCCCCTCTTCACCATACCCCTTGCTTTTATAGGTTTTAACACAATTGAATTTTCAGATGGTTGTTAGTTGTTACATTTGTTTAGTGGCTGTTACAATTGTATGCTACAGTACAAGTTAATGATTGTCTAAGGGGGTTGGCAACGTATGGGTGAAGGCACGGGAAGGGAAGCATCACACACGGCACCACCGCCGCCGTGCCTGCGTGATGCAGTGAGTGATGGGTTTTGAGTGATAGGATCACGCATGGGAAGGAATACACAATCAAAAAAAATCGAACGTTGGGCATTAAATTTTTGACCGTTGGGCATTAAAAAAATGAAGTAAGTGATGGGATGTAGTGAGTGATGGTGTTGCCAACAAAAATATGGGTGAGTGATGAAAAAAGTAGGTGAATGATGTGGCATAAAGGGATTGGTTGAGAGTGAGTGATGGGATTTTGGGTGAGAGATGGGTTGCCAACCCCCTAACAAAACTAACACAATTCCATTATTAGCAAGTGTTTTGTCCGAATTTTTTAAGCCTTCCTTTTTGGGAAAGTTCCAAATACATTTATAAAGTAGTAAAGATTATCATTTTGTGCAATGCATTATTGTACAATGTGTATTGCATAAAATGATGTAAACGTATTAAAAAAATGGTATAGATATCACCCGCTTTTTGAAAACCCTTTCTCCAAGACCAAATAAGAATGCCATCAGGTTGTTAAATTTTGGTAATTTGTTATATGTAATTCAAATAAAACTAGACGAGTAGCCGTGCATAGCAACGAGATTTTATAACGGCAGATAGTTTTCTTGATAAAAAATGTTTATGGGTTATAAACGAAAAATAATAAAAGTTTGAGGATTTGGGGATTAATCATAATGTTTTGAAACCCGGTTTGACCCGGGTGGTTCAACCGGTTGACCGTTCCGGTCGAAAAACGGGTCAACCCAGCGGGTTGGGTTGAAAAAATGGGTCAAATTAAACGGGTCAACCAGCAGGGTTTGAAGCGTCCCGAGTCAACCCGGTTTTTTATGTGTATTAATAGTTTTCTTTTGAAAGATATGTTTTCAACATTTATTTTTTTAGTGTCAACTTTTTACTTTTCACTGTTTAGTTTTTTTTCTTTATATATAGTATATATAGATATAGATAGATATAGATGATAAGGTTTTAATCACAATACTTTTCATTTCATGTTATCTTAAACCTCTTCCTACTATGGTGGCTTAGTTTATAAACAACTTCATAACATATAGGGGCACGTGGTTCGTGAATTTTAAATCATGGTGTTTAAAATATGACGAGTTTAGATTCTTTGAAGGGTTTAAAATTATGAGGTTTGAAATCATTTCGTTTGTTTGGTTGACAAATATCTTTACTAAAATATAAAATATAAAGTGTACTTTTATACTAAAGCTATATTAAAATGAATCGAGTTGTGAGTGGGTTTAAAAAAACGTCCATTTAAATATCATGTGGTATCTTAAACTTTTTTTACAACCAAACATAATCCTTCCCTAAATTTAAAATACAAAACCATAAAATACAAAACCAACCAAAACAATCAAAATTTGATGAACCAAACAGCCCAAAATCTCCTGCCATTGTAGTTTCTTTAGATATTGTTAGGTCACCATTTTAGAGCATAAACAACCAATGATACAAGAACTAGAATGGAGAAGAAGAAGATAGAATAATATGGAAGGAACTCTACTAATGATATAATGAAAATGACAATGTATTAATGAGAACCAACAAGCCTTAATGAAGGCTTACACATAGTATTTATAGGGGAGTCCAAGGGTCTCTAGATTCTTCTCCATACTTTACACTACTAGCCCTTGGACTTCCACTTGTAGTAACATTACATCATAAACTTTCATAACAAAATGATTAAACATAAAACATAATAAGTTTAACTAGCAACCTATCATAAACTAATGACCGACACTTGAATAACGTGAAACGTGTTTATGAAGATGATGATGTAATAAATAGATAGAAATAAATAAAAGAGGGGCTTAAAATGAAAGATGTGTTTTTGTTGACTTTCAGATCTGGAGTTATGTACTTCACTTCGTGTCTTTGGGCCTATTTGTTTAGTTTTTTTATTAAGTTCTGTTAAATTATATAATCTGTCTGTTTGTAGACGAATAAATGTTTGTTTTGTGTGTTGTATAAAATATCTGAATTAGAAAAATTATTCTTATACCTTTTTATTTAAAATAAGTATTGAATTATAGGTTAAGAAGTGGGAGGGTAAATATGTAAAAGTATGATAAAAGTGATGACTTAATATGGAGACCCTCACTTCTATGGCTTTTTCTAGAAAGTCATCCATTTAAATTAAGCACCAAACAAACACTCAATTAATGACTTAATAAATTTACCTATTTATGAATTAAGACTCTTTAAGTCATTATCAAACACTACCTTTGTGTTCCCAAATTTTGATTTTTATTTCACTCCCCCTTCAAAATATCCACTTATAACACAAAACAGTCTCTTCATTTGAGCCCCACTCATAACACAAAACAACCTCTGCAACGGTAAGATTTTTAAAAAGGCTTTGTCTTTTACTTTGTCAGTTTCTCGACGAGGTGCAAAACGACGAAGCCTACCGATGTCGTGGCGAGCGAACGAAGAGGGGTGAAGAGGTGTCACGTCGGAAACGGCAAGCCCCCTCTTCACCATACCCCTTGCTCTTACTGGTTTTAACACAACTGAATTTTTAAATGGTTGTTACATTTGTTTAGTGACTGTTACAATTGTATGCTACAGTACAAGTTAATGATTGTCTAACAAAACTAACACAATTCCATTATTAGCAAGTGTTTTGTCCGAATTTTTTAAACCTTCCCTTTGGGGAAGGTTCCAAGTACATTTATAAGGTAGTAAAAATTTTATGCAATGCATTATTGTACAATGTGTATTGCACAAAATGATGTATGTATATAAAAAACTAGCCTATAAACCCGTGATGGCTTATAAAAAGTTAAAAAGAAAGTGAAACATCTAGAAAAACAAATGCTAATTTTCAAACAATTAGCGATTATTTGCGTCACAACTTGAAAGGATATGCAAAACATGTGAAATATTAAACAAAATTGAAAAATGACCTTACAAACAAAACTTCAATAACATCAAAACATGTGAAAAGATTAAACAAAATTGAAAAATGACCTTACAAACAAAACTTCAATAACATGAAACAAATAGTTTGCGTTAGACGGTTAGATCAAAATTTCTGTAGCACTTTGTGTTGAACATCGTTCAAGAAACTATATGGTATTTTCAGATACATGAATTGAGAAAGCATACGAAGTCTCTAATTAGCATGTGTGATGTTCGAGTTACTTGAACACAAAAAGCATCATAACACCAAAGTATTTATAGTTGATCTTTCAACAAACTTGAATAAAGAAACCATAATCCTCGGTCCTCACCATGTCAATACCCTGTAGATAAAAACCAAAATATAACAAACGCCTGCATTTTTTGAAAATCTAGTTTACATTATTTTATAGAAGTAAACAATTTTAAAATGTAGACAAACAATGCAACACTCATTTAATATGTTTTTAAAATATAGATGTGCACTCCAACTCTCGTTTAATAGTTGCATAAGGCCTTCAGTGAGACTCATATGAGTCACACTAATTCATGAATTTGAGAATTAAGTAAGCTAAACATCCACGGAGTAACACAAAGCTCAAATTAATAAGAATAATAGACTAAGTGTACGTGCACGACCTATGCTTTATGAACTTGATGTTGAGTTCTTATCTTAAATTGCATGCCTCATTCTTATCATGACATATTGATGTCCGAGATTGATGAAGATAAGCCTCAACATCAAAAGAAGGACTTTTACATATATACATATTCAACCAATGCATATTCAACCAATTCATAATCAAGGAGTTCTTATCCAGGTAGACACTGAGTGGACACACTAACATTTTCTTAACTTTTATGACAATCAATATACATTAGATTTTATTTAATATAACAAAATTTGCTCAAATAAGTTGATTCAAAGTTGAAAGCATCTCATATGTTAGATTTCTAGGTGAGTTAATAAAAGTCCATAAATTTGATCACTTTGAGCGGCTAAAGATAATAATTAACCAAAACAAACTCGTTTGTGAGTAAATGGGTAAGAACTCAATGAATCAAAAGTAAGAATTTTTGGTCCAACAGACCTTGGTGCAAAGCTTCTTAACCTGATTGTAGTCCTTCAGATTCATCTTACACGATGCATTGTTGAGATTGCATGAAACCTTCAATGATTTTGTTTGCTTCTTTTTCTCATCATCAAAATTAGCCTCGTACTCAATGTACTTAGCAGCCTACATTAATTAACCAACTTTAGCTCATCCACAACCACATTCTTTTATAAAACAAAATCTTCAAACACAATTAATAAACATGATATTACCTTTTAATACCGCTTAGAAGCTTTGAGATTTTCCTGCCTTGAACAACATATTTCCTTCTTCCTTTTTTCTTTCCGGGCCTGCTCAATGTTCTTCAGGGATATATCCCACGATTCTTTATCCTACAAGGTATTAATGTTTTGTATTTGATTACCAAGAAACTATATAAATGTATCTATGTGATCATAAATCAACTCAAGTAATCAACCAACCTTCGCAAAAGATATAAGCTCAATTTCAAAGGTCAGTCTGGAGTTAAGAGCTACAACTGCTAATTGTTACTTAGTTTTTGTAGAACCGGAAGCATATTCTGGTGCAACAGTTAGAACGACTACTTAACATATTGAAATATTATAGCCATATAAGAAATTTTTTGAACAAACCATATAAAATATGAGTATATCAAAACACTCTTTCCATGTTCAGCAAGAAGAGCTTATGTAGAAAAAGAATTAACCAACCCGTAGCATATTCAAAAAGTGAACCATTGAGATTCAAAAAGGATTCCCGTTGACTGTTAATAAATATAGTATCAAGCCAAAATTATGAAAAACTTTTAACTTGCAATACAAAGTTACAAACACACTCAACTTTTAAATATACACCATATACACTGTAATAATGAATTTGAAATCATACCATCTATCTAAACTTCTTTTAAGACATTTCATCGAACATGGTTCATGCACTCGTTAAATCCATTCGATATACTAAACGTCATCATAAAATAACTATTGTTATCAACGTCAACATCAAATTCACATAAAATGTCTGAATCGAGACATTTCTAACAATGAAGAAACTGTGAAATAAAGCCATTTAAACATACAAATATAGGAAGTGAAATTACCCGTGGAATTGTTGACTTGTCAACTCTCGTGTTCAATCTTCAATCAAATTTATCCTGAAACACCGTCAACCAAGATTATCAAAGTTGAAGTATATATTTTAAAATAAAAACAAACAATCGTCATCATAAGCTTGCCATTAAATTGGAACACAATAGAGAATTAGAGATGAAGATATATACCCTTATGAATAGCCTTTAACTACTTAACCCTAAAAATAAGAATCAAAACCCTAATCTTGGGTTCTAATCTTTGCACTGTTTATGAATTCGATTAATAGAAAGGGAAAAAAAATAATTTAACATACCTTAAATTGCCATGAGAGTGACGGATCTGTAATTTAAAAGTATATGAGGGAAGATTGATAAGAAGTATGGTGAGAGAAAAACGTTCGGTCAGAAACTAAAAAGAAAGAGGGAAGTGGAATTACACGTGGAATTGTTGACGTGGCATTAATTGCCAGCATGGATTAAGTGACATGGCAATAATTCAAATAAACCTTCTTTTATTATATATATAGATGGTATAGATATCACCCACTTTTTTAAAACCCTTTCTCCAAGACCAAATAAGAATACCATTAGGATGTTAAATTTTGGTAATTTGTTATGTGTAATTCAAATAAGACTAGACGAGTACCCGTGCATAACAACAGGATTTTATAGCGGCAGATAGTTTTCGTGATAAAAAGAAAGTTTATGTTGATTAGAAAAATAATAAAAGTTTGAGGATTTAGGGATTAAACATAATGTTTTGAAACCTGGTTGAATCTTTCCGGTCGAAAAATGAGTCAATTTAAACCGGGTCAACCCGGCGGGTTGGGTAGAAAAAACGGTCAAATTAAACCGGGTCAACCCGGTTTTTGATGTGTATTAATAGTTGAAATTGCTCATATAATTGTTTCAACATTTTCTTTTTAAATTTTTTCAACATTTCACTTTCTTAACTTTTCACTTTAACCATTTTTGTTTTATAGATAGTATAGATATAAAAGATAAGTGTGGGAAACTAGAAGGGGGGGTTGAATAGTTTACCGACTTGTTTTCTTTAGTTATAAAAATTTAGTTAGTTTAAATTTAGATTCGATTGTCAATGAAATCAATCAACACCAATATGAACACAACACTATACTAACACAAACGAGCAATAAATAAGTAAAGAGAAGGGATGGAAAGATCAAACCAAGACAACGAGATTTATAGTAGTTCGGTCACGAAGCTCTTCTTCGACCTACTCCACTTCCCGAGTATCCAACTCGAGAGTTCTAAGCACTATATCAACAAGGCTCCCTTTAGGCGGAGAAAACCGTACAACGTCGCTTACGTTATTTTCTGACACTAAGCTAAATATCGAGTACTAATCTTAGCTAGTACCAATCTACCACGATCCACACGATCCTAACTTCTGACACGATCAACACAATCCTCACACAGTCTACACGATCCTTACACGATCCACACGATCCTAACTTCTCACACGATCAACACGATCCTCACAAAATCTACACGATCCACACGATCCTCACAATCTACTCTTGATCTACTTGATCAACACAATATCACACAAGACACAAGAGATCCCCAAGATCTCAACAAGATCACAATGATCAACACACTAACAATGAAACACTAATAAACTTGATGTATGTCAAGATACAATCAAGTAAACAACTTGTAATGCAAGTGCACTACACAAGGACACTAACACTTTGTATCTTCTTGATACTTTGTGTTCTTCTCTTGACAAGTAGAGGTAGGTGATCTTTGGTTGAATGAAAGGATCACTCTTTAAACAAAAGAAAACTAACTAATGATCAAAGGAGAGTTTAGGTGAAGGAGGATTTGATCACAGAAAATTAAGTGTGTGAAAGGATGGCCAAAATCTGTGGAATGAAGTGGTATTTATAGGAAATGCAAATTTGGCCGTTATAAGGGGACGACACCACTAATTGTCACACGGTACCACTAAATTTAGTGGTACCGTGCCAGAAAAAAACGCTCCCATTTTTGTTTTTAGTGGTGAAAGTTTATTTGGGGGAGTTTGGAGCTGATTTAGGTGAAAATATAGCTGTTGGGATTTTTGAATTGATTTTCTCAAATAAAACATTTCATTATATTTCAAAAATAATTTGTAAAATATATTTTTGAAAAGAAGGTGTAACACCTAGTACTTTTCCTAAAACCTATTTCTAGCCAAATATTTTATTTTGCGTACCTGAAATATTTTAAACTTTTAATGCATGTTATTTGGGATTGAGAAATGTGAGATATATTTGGAAACGAGAACTTTATTCCTTGATTGACTCAGCACAACTTAGAAAACTCGAATCGTATTGCATTTGCCAAATTATTTGAATTATATTGAGTTTGAGAAAAACTTTGAAGTTTATGCTTGATTTTATTGGAAAAATGATTTCGTGAACAATGACGCAAGTTTCGTAATTTTTCGAGTCCATTTGCTATGTCGTTTGAGCTCCGAAGTGTTTTCGTGAGAAGTTTAGCTCGTTGGTAGAGTTGGTCCCTTGTGGTATTTTTCATTTCACTCCCCTACACTTTCATTAATATCAAACACACCTTATACTTTAAAAATATAAATACCCCCTATTTTATTTATTTATTCACTAATAACACACACACACCACACACTCCTTCTCCCTTCTCTCTCTCTCGTTCGCCGACAACCCCACCGGAACACAAGCAGTTTCCGGCGCCGGTCACTGGAAAAAATTTCCGGCGAAGTCTTTTATTCCCCCATTCGATAGATCAATCACCCCACGTTATTTCTGTAGCATTTGAACTCCTAGCTCTCACCGTAACACCAACCACGCGCCACCACCGTGAACCCCCACCAACACTGAAAGCTACCACCACCTTCCTACCACTTTTTCTCGATGGTAACGTGCCTCACGCGCCACCCCCACTCGTTATTTTTTAATTATACCAAAACCCTAGTTTTATTTTATTAAAAATCTTTTTATAAAAATCGTTTTTTATTTATAAATCTTTTATATAAATGTTTTCTATTTAAAAACTTATGTGGATCTCTTTCTTTGACCCGTTTTGGCCGCGACTCAGTTGACTCACTCGACTCGGTGAGGGTTTGATGTTTATGTTTGTTGTTTTGGGTTTGAGATGGCGAAGGGAGTATATTTATTTGTTGTTTTGATTATCTCGAGGGTTCGTTTGGTTTTGTTGCCTCGACAGCCGCGCCACCACCACCACCGAGGCTTGGGGTGGTGGTGGGGGTGAGTTTAATGATTGTTATTATTGAGTGGTGTTTGGATTTGGTAGTGTTTGGTTTGAATTTGGATTTGTTTGGTTTGAGTCGAGAGGGATAGGGCTCGGTTTGGGTTCGGTTTGGACCCGGATTGATTTTGATGTTGGGTTGACGTTATTGTTGTTGTAGTTTTAGTTGTATTTTGACTTGGGTTGATCTTGAGTTGTTGTTATTGTCGTAGTTTAGTGATTTTAGCTCGGGTTTTGGTTACTAGTCTCGGGATTCGAGCCGGACTCGTTATGAGTCACGGCTAGTATTATTATTGTTATTATTGTTTTGTTAACGGTAAAATAATAATCGGATAATAATAACTATAAAACCTAAAACCAATTGATATAGTTAAGTGGATTGTGACATCGGACTTGGATCCGCATTATTATTATTGTGATGTTATATTGTGATGGACAAGATTTGGACATATTGGATTTACGGTATTGGTTATTTGGACCTTATGGACCCTTTGGTACGAAAACTACGAAATGGTCGATAATCTAAACAAATAATATATACGGGAATAATGTGTCCAAATATATATTGACTTGTGACGTTTAGTAATAAATAGGTAACTTGACGTAATAAGTATTTAACTAAAGAGTCGTTGACTCGGGGAAATGTTCTATAAACGGGCAGGTCATGCCGAAATTTTATAAAATCTCTTGTAACACTTAACGTTTAAGATTTATAAATTATTTAAAAACCCTTTTCATTTACTACTTTCAACGTTATTTTGGGGAAAAATGGGAAAAGCCGAGACTTGTAAATAATGTGTTATGGTTTATTTGCGTGTGTCTTTCATTTCTTTTCGACGATTTCTTTGAGGAGTTATTTCATCTACTTTCGTCTCTCTTGAGTTTTCGTTCGTTTTCGCCGACGTATTCGTTTTCTAATTTTCTTGTCGTCCACACGAGACTTTTAAAACCTTTTCTTTCAAACGCCATTGTTATTAAAATCTTTTGTTCAAGCATTGTTTATTGAGATATTCGAGTACCATTGCTGAGTTATACCCTTTATATTGATTAGGTTGTGCTGAGGAATACTTGAAGTGATATATTATTTGCTGGTTATTCTCGTTTCTTGCTGCTATTAAAGTGTGATTCATAGCCCCGCTTTTTATCTTTTGAATGTTTATAAACTCATGGGGTGAGATACATGCTTCTAAATGTTTTCTGAGCACAAGTATTTTTGGTATGCTTTTCCTGATTGGTATGCTTTCCTGACGATGTGCTAAGTAGCTTTACCTTGCCATTGCAAGACCCTCAGATCATGAACCATTAATCACTTGCGAGTGAGCGCGAATATAGGGATATAGGCCTATAGGAATTGACCCTCCCACTCCTTTTGCCAGATAAGCAAATTGTGGTGTACTATATTCGATTTTGTCGGGTAATTGGCAAGTACTCGGCCTTGGGGGCATTATTATATTATAAAATTCTGCGGTTGTATTGATATTATGATTGGTTGGTTAACGTTTTGCGTGTCATGAGCTTAGCATCATCAACAATGTTATATGCACAGGGATGCCTCTATACATTGGTTGTTACCTTGATTACCCGATATTTGCATATGTTGCTCATATCTTATGATTAAAGCCTTGTGCTTAACCTTATTATTTAAACCTATGGATTACACTCAACCTTTGTGTTGACTTTTTAAGCATGTATTTCAGGTACTGATAATAATAATAATTAGCTTTGGAGCTTGATGTTTTGGGCTTGGTAGAGTAGCTAAGGCTGAAGAGGCATTTCTGTCAAGGCAGCTTATCTATCTTTACTACTTTTATCTTTCATATCATTCGTAAAACCTTGGTGTGTCTTTGTTATTTCCGCTGTTAAACTTTGTTAAATTTTCGCTGCAAACTCTATTTACTTTTCCGCTGCTACTTTGACTAAGAGTCTTTGTACTCTAAACGGTTTGTAATTCGAATGATGTGTTTTGAAACATTTATAAACGTCCCGTGTTGTGGTCGTTAGCTATAAATGTGCCTGGTTTCCTTTTGCGTAATACCCCCGGCTATGTCAGCTGCCGTATCCGAGTTGGGGGTGTTACAGAATGGTATCAGAGCCATCGTTTATAGAGAACGAGCTCGCACTCGACTATAAACTTTTTCCTGGAGTCAAAATGTTTTGATACAGAAAGCCGCCAGCCCTTCGTGCCACTTCGCGCCCCGGTATTTATTTAAACTTTATATATACATGCTTTGATATTATGATTTAGTTTGGACTTTTCCACTATTATGTTTTGGCTTATAAAATGTTTTCCGCAAAAATTTGGCTAGTGTTTTTATGCTTTCCTATGCTCTTGTAGAGTATAATGTCTGTCCCAGTCCCACCAGTTGTTGACCCATTGCTCGTAGGAGACGAGGCTGAGTTAGATGATGATGTTGGTTTGGACGATGAGGTAGGTTTAGAGGATGATGTTGGTTTAGACGATGAGGTAGGTTTAGAGGATGATGTTGGTATTGAAGAGATGGATGGTGATGATGACGAGAGTGATGATGATGACGAGGAGGATGAGGAGGAGTTTATGGACGAGGATCAGGATGTTCCTCCCATGCCGCCTTCGCCTGTGATTTCGGATGTGACATATGAGTCGAATACGTCTGAGGCATTAGGACATGCGCTTGAGACTGAGATTCCGTCGACGTATGAGATTGGGGAGTCTTCGACAGCTGCTTATGTTACCCCATCTGAGCTTAGAGCTGCGACGAGTCGTTTGAGACAGGGTATCCCGTGGTGTTATCTGTCCTGCGATACGATTCTTTTACGTTAATCAGATACTTACATGTTGTACATTGGTACTGATTGATAGAATTATGACGCACTAGTAGTTTACCTTTGCACGTACTACACTTTCAGCTCTTGGTAGTGTTTTGTGCTCACATGGTGCCAGATAATGAGAAGTTACTAGAGAAGTTCATTGGTGGATTGCCTGCAAGTATCCAAGGACATGTGACATCGTACAATGCTGAGACTTTGGATGATACTATTAGCATGGCTGAATGCCGTATGGATCAAGTGATTAAGCATGGTGCTGTTCAGAAGGGAAATCACTTTGACAACAAGAGGAAATGGGAATATAACAGAAGGAACAACAACTTCAACCACCGCAACAACAACAACAACCAGTATCGTAACAACAATCACCACCTCCAACAGAACAGGAGGCAAGAGACTGTTAAAGCTTTTGTGGCCGCACCAGCACAAGGAGGAGTGAATGCTGGGCAACAAACTCGTTGTGACAAGTGTCAGCAGCACCATACTAGGCCATGTGCTGTGAGATGTATGAAGTGTCAGAAAGTTGGTCATATTGCAAGGTTTTGTAGGAGCAAGGTTGTGGCAACAGGAGCGAATGCTCAGCCTGTGGTTACTTATTTTGGATGTGGAGAACGAGGACACTATAGGAGTCAATGCCCGAAGAATGCTGGACAAGGAAATGGAGGTGCTCGAGGTAGAGTGTATGTGATGGGAAATGGAGAGCAGCACCAAGATCCGAATGTTGTCACTGGTACGTTTCTTCTCAACAACCTTCGTGTTAGAGTTTTGTTTGATTCGGGTGCCGATATGAGTTTTGTATCTTCTAAGATTGCGCCGTTACTCCGGCTTACCCCAACCCTATTAGATGTCAGCTATAGCATTGAACTAGCTAATGGTAACATAGTTGATACCCGTACTGTGATACGTGGCTGTACCCTTAACCTTTTAGACCACCCGTTTAGTATTGATTTGATGCCGATTGAGCTCGGAAGTTTCGACGTAGTGATTGGGATGGATTGGTTATCCAAGCATCGAGCGAGCATTGTTTGTGGAGAACGAGTTGTTCATATCCCTCTCAATGGTGAGACTTTGATTGTTCGAGGCGAGAGGAGTGGAACCCGCCTGAATATCATATCGTGTATCAAAACCATGAAATACATCGAGAAAGGATATCATGCATTCGTAGCACATGTGGCTAAGAAGGAGTCGGGAGAGAAGTGACTCGAGGATGTTCCTGTAGTGCGTGATTTTCCTGAAGTATTTCCTGAAGACTTGCCAGGACTTCCGCCAGCCCGACAAGTGGAGTTTCGCATCGATTTAGTTCCAGGAGCCGCACCTGTTGCATGCTCACCGTATCGACTAGCACCGTCAGAGATGGAGGAATTGTCCAAGCAATTGCAAAAATTGCTAGATAAGGGATTCATTCGACCTAGTTCTTCGCCGTGGGGAGCTCCCGTATTGTTTTTGAAGAAGAAGGATGGATCGTTCAGGATGTGTATTGATTACCGTGAGTTGAACAAGTTGACAGTGAAGAACCGCTACCCGTTACCAAGGATTGATGATCTGTTTGATCAGTTGCAAGGATCGAGTTACTACTCTAAGATATACTTGAGGTCCGGTTATCACCAACTCAGAGTTCGGGAAGAGGATATTCCCAAGACAGCGTTCAGGACCCGTTATGGTCATTATGAGTTTCAAGTTATGCCGTTTGGTTTGACCAACGCGCCTGCAGTATTTATGGATCTCATGAACCGAGTATGCAAGCCTTATTTGGATAAGTTCGTGATAGTCTTCATCGACGACATCTTGATTTACTCCAAGAGTGAGGAAGAACATAAGCGACATTTGGCGACGATTCTCAAGTTGCTCAAGGACGAGCAGTTGTACGCGAAGTTCTCTAAGTGCGAATTTTGGATTCGCAAGGTACAATTTTTGGGTCATGTGATTGATAGTGAAGGATTACATGTGGATCCCGCTAAGATTGAGGCTATTGAGAAATGGGCAACGCCTGTTAATGCCACAGAAATTCGTCAATTTCTAGGATTGGCTGGGTATTACAGGAGATTCATAGAGGGATTCTCCAAGATATCCAAACCGTTGACTGCGTTGACTCACAAGGACAAGAAGTATGAATGGGGAGAGGAAGAAAAGAAAGCGTTTCAGACCTTGAAGCAGAAGCTTTGTAGTGCACCGATATTGGCTTTGCCAGATGAAGTGGAGGATTTTGTGGTTTATTGTGATGCATCGTATCAAGGATTAGGAGCAGTTTTGATGCAACGAGGGAAGGTCATGGCATATGCTTCCCGACAGCTTAAGACTTATGAGGAGAAGTATACCACTCATGATTTGGAATTAGGAGCCGTGGTTTTTGCGCTTAAGTTGTGGAGACACTATCTTTATGGTACGAAGTGTGTTGTTTTTACCGATCACAAGAGTTTACAGCATATTTTGGATCAGAAGGAGTTGAACATGCGACAGCGATGATGGTTAGAGACGTTGAGCGATTATGATTGTGAGATTCGATATCATCCGGGAAAGGCTAACGTTGTAGCTGATGCCTTGAGCCGCAAAGAACGTTTGAAACCTTTACGTGTTCGAGCTTTAGTTTTGACGATCAACTCGAATCTACCCGCCCAGATTCTACAAGCTCAAGAGGAAGCCGTGAAACAAAGAGAACTCAAGGAAGAGAAACTTGATGGGAAGATCAAGAAGGAGAAGCTTGAGAAACGTTTAGATGGAACTTTGTGTTATAAAGGAAGAAGTTGGGTACCGTTGTTTGGAGGACTGAGAGATTTGATTATGCTTGAGTCTCATAAGTCAAAGTATTCTATTCACCCAGGATGTGATAAGATGTATCAGGATGTGAAGAAGTTATANAAAAGTTTAGATGGAACTTTGTGTTATAAAGGAAGAAGTTGGGTACCGTTGTTTGGAGGACTGAGAGATTTGATTATGCTTGAGTCTCATAAGTCAAAGTATTCTATTCACCCAGGATGTGATAAGATGTATCAGGATGTGAAGAAGTTATATTGGTGGCCCAATATGAAGGTTGAGATTGCCGATTATGTCCGTAAGTGTCTTACCTGTGCCAAGGTAAAAGCCGAGCATTAGAAACCGTCTAGTCTGCTAGAGCAACCCGAGATCCCAGAGTGGAAATGGGAGAGGATTACGATTGATTTTATCACCAAGCTACCTAAGAGTTCTACTGGATTTGATGCTATTTGGGTAATAGTCGACCGATTGACGAAATCTGCTCACTTCTTGCCGATCAGGGAGAACTACAGCATAGATAAGTTGACTAGGCTCTACGTGAAAGAGATATTTTCTCGACATGGAGCGCCAGTGTCTATTATCTCCGATAGAGATAGCAGGTTTACTTCGAATTTTTGGCAGTCACTTCAGGATTCGTTTGGATCACATCTCGATATGAGTACCGCTTACCATCCACAGACCGATGGTCAAAGCGAGAGAACCATTCAAACTTTGGAATATATGCTTCGCGCGTGTGCGATTGATTTCGGGAATAGATGGGATGTCCATTTGCCTTTGGTTAAGTTTTCCTACAACAACAGTTATCACGCAAGTATTAAAGCTGCACAGTTTGAGACACTTTATGGTCGAAAGTGTCATTCACCCATTTGTTGGGATGAAGTGGGAGAAGCACAGCTTATTGGTCCGGATTTGGTCCGTGAAACGACTGAGAAGATTGCTCAGATTAAAGAGCGATTGAAAGTTGCTCGTGACCGTCAGAAGAGTTATGCGGATGTGAGGCGTAAACCCCTGGAGTTTCAGGTTGGAGACAGGGTTATGTTGAAGGTATCGCCTTGGAAAGGTGTGATCAGGTTTGGTAAGAGAGGAAAGTTGAATCCTCGATATATTGGACCTTTCAAGATTTTGGAAATGATTGGTCCCGTGGCTTATAAGCTGGAATTGCCACCCGAGCTCAGTAGGGTTCACCCTACTTTCCACGTGTCAAATTTGAAGAAGTGCTTGACCGATGAGACTGCAGTGATCCCGCTTGAGGAGATTGAGATTGATGAACAGTTGCATTTTGTTGAGGAGCCTGTTGAGATTATGGATCGCGAGGTTAAGCGATTGAAGAAGAGTCGTATTCCTCTTGTGAAAGTTCGTTGGAATTCCAAGAGAGGACCTGAATACACTTGGGAACGCGAGGATGAGTTTAAACGCAAGTACCCAAATCTTTTCAAAGCCGGGACTGGTGACTTAAACTAAATTCGGGACAGATTTCTAAATATGATGTATCTTATGTAACACCTGGTACTTTTCCTAAAACCTATTTCTAGCCAAATATTTTATTTTGCGTACCTGAAATATTTTAAACTTTTAATGCATGTTATTTGGGCTTGAGAAACGTGAGATATATTTGGAAACGAGAACTTTATTCCTTGATTGACTAAGCACAACCTAGAAAACTCGAATTGTATTGCATTTGCCAAATTATTTGAATTATATTGAGTTTGAGAAAAACTTTGAAGTTTATGCTTAATTTCATTGGAAAAATGATTTCGTGAACAATGGCGCAAGTTTCGTAATTTTTCGAGTCCGTTTGCTATGTCATTTGAGCCCCGAAGTGTTTTCGTGAGAAGTTTAGCTCGTTAGCAGAGTTGGTCCCTTGTGGTATTTTTCATTTCACTCCCCTACACTTTCATTAATATCAAACACACCTTATACTTTAAAAATATAAATACCCCCTATTTTATTTATTTATTCACTAATAACACACACACACACCACACACTCCTTCTCCCTTCTCTCTCTCTCGTTCGCCGACAACCCCACCGGAACACAAGCAGTTTCCGGCGCCGGTCACTGGAAAAAATTTCCGGCGAAGTCTTTTATTCCCCCATTCGATAGATCAATCACCCCACGTTATTTCTGTAGCATTTGAACTCCTAGCTCTCACCGTAACACCAACCACGCGCCACCACCGTGAACCCCCACCAACACTGAAAGCTACCACCACCTTCCTACCACTTTTTCTCGATGGTAACGTGCCTCACGCGCCACCCCCACTCGTTATTTTTTAATTATACCAAAACCCTAGTTTTATTTTATTAAAAATCTTTTTATAAAAATCGTTTTTTATTTATAAATCTTTTATATAAATGTTTTCTATTTAAAAACTTATGTGGATCTCTTTCTTTGACCCGTTTTGGCCGCGACTCAGTTGACTCACTCGACTCGGTGAGGGTTTGATGTTTATGTTTGTTGTTTTGGGTTTGAGATGGCGAAGGGAGTATATTTATTTGTTGTTTTGATTATCTCGAGGGTTCGTTTGGTTTTGTTGCCTCGACAGCCGCGCCACCACCACCACCGAGGCTTGGGTGGTGGTGGGGGTGAGTTTAATGATTGTTATTATTGAGTGGTGTTTGGATTTGGTAGTGTTTGGTTTGAATTTGGATTTGTTTGGTTTGAGTCGAGAGGGATAGGGCTCGGTTTGGGTTCGGTTTGGACCCGGATTGATTTTGATGTTGGGTTGACGTTATTGTTGTTGTAGTTTTAGTTGTATTTTGACTTGGGTTGATCTTGAGTTGTTGTTATTGTCGTAGTTTAGTGATTTTAGCTCGGGTTTTGGTTACTAGTCTCGGGATTCGAGCCGGACTCGTTATGAGTCACGGCTAGTATTATTATTGTTATTATTGTTTTGTTAACGGTAAAATAATAATCGGATAATAATAACTATAAAACCTAAAACCAATTGATATAGTTAAGTGGATTGTGACATCGGACTTGGATCCGCATTATTATTATTGTGATGTTATATTGTGATGGACAAGATTTGGACATATTGGATTTACGGTATTGGTTATTTGGACCTTATGGACCCTTTGGTACGAAAACTACGAAATGGTCGATAATCTAAACAACTAATGTATACGGGAATAATGTGTCCAAATATATATTGACTTGTGACGTTTAGTAATAAATAGGTAACTTGACGTAATAAGTATTTAACTAAAGAGTCGTTGACTCGGGGAAATGTACTATAAACTGGCAGGTCATGCCGAAATTTTATAAAATCTCTTGTAACACTTAACGTTTAAGATTTATAAATTATTTAAAAACCCTTTTCATTTATACTACTTTCAACGTTATTTTGGGGAAAATGAGAAAAGCCGAGACTTGTAAATAATGTGTTATCGTTTATTTGCGTGTGTCTTTCATTTCTTTTCGACGATTTTCTTTGAGGAGTTATTTCATCTACTTTCGTCTCTCTTGAGTTTTCGTTCGTTTTCGCCGAAGTATTCGTTTTCTAATTTTCTTGTCGTCCACACGAGACTTTTAAAACCTTTTCTTTCAAACGCCATTGTTATTAAAATCTTTTGTTCAAGCATTGTTTATTGAGATATTCGAGTACCATTGCTGAGTTATACCCTTTATATTGATTAGGTTGTGCTGAGGAATACTTGAAGTGATATATTATTTGCTGGTTATTATTCTCGTTTCTTGCTGCTATTAAGGTGTGATTCATAGCCCCGCTTTTTATCTTTTGAATGTTTATAAACCCATGGGGTGAGATACATGCTTCTAAATGTTTTCTGAGCACAAGTATTTTTGGTATGCTTTTCCTGATTGGTATGCTTTCCTGACGAAGTGCTAAGTAGCTTTATCTTGCCATTGCAAGACCCTCAGATCATGAACCATTAATCACTTGCGAGTGAGCGCGAATATAGGGATATAGGCCTATAGGAATTGACCCTCCCACTCCTTTTGCCAGATAAGCAAATTGTGGTGTACTATATTCGATTTTGCCGGGTAATTGGCAAGTACTCGGCCTTGGGGGCATTATTATATTATGAAATTCCGCGGTTGTATTGATATTATGATTGGTTGGTTAACATTTTGCGTGTCACGAGCTTAGCATCATCAACAATGTTATATGCACAGGGATGCCTCTATACATTGGTTGTTACCTTGATTACCCGATATTTGCATATGTTGCTCATATCTTATGATTAAAACCTTGTGCTCAACCTTATTATTTAAACCTATGGATTACACTCAACCTTTGTGTTGACTTTTTAAGCATGTATTTCAGGTACTGATAATAATAATAATTAGCTTTGGAGCTTGATGTTTTGGGCTTGGTGGAGTGGCTAAGTGATGCGCGTGATGTGTCGTTGCGGTTTAGCAGTTTAATGCCTACTCAAGTTTTACATTTATATTTAGCCGACTTATCAATAACACACACACTTAACGAGCTGTGTACCCGGTCAGTTTGTATATAATGGTAAGCAGAGTGTCGATCACTAAGAGTGGAACGTATTATCTAATTATCCTAATCAGTATTTTAATATCTAAGTTAGCTTTACAGTCTAATTTAATGATAGGGGTTCAGCCTGAGAGACTGCCACGGTTTGGTTATCTAATTAAACAGTAAATACTAATGAGAACAAATCAGCGAATAGCATACACGTATACAGATAGATTGTAGAGACAATAAGAAGGCCTGTCCTGATAATTAAGATAGTTTGTAACTTGTTTTATTGCTAGTTTTATATGAAGTGTATAAAATTAATCCGTACTCATTAGCTATTATATCGGCGAGTAAACCCTTAATGATTACTTATGAATATCCTACTCATCCAAAGACATCGGAGCGAGTAGGCGAGGAAGGAGTATGGCGGCTCAGCAGTGCTCAGCTAGACACAGAGGTAATCAATGTACTAATATAAGGAAACCAAAGACATCAAACATATAAACTTTAATCGATGAGAAAGCAATTTTAAAGCGGGCATTTGATTATTGTGTACTCACAAACTACCGGCCATCAATCCTGATGGATTCAAAGCTTACTATTACAATAAAACAAAACTACTTAATGAATTAAATACATGCAGGACCTTCTTACAGCTCTAAGATCTTCGTTTGGGGTGTGTCTTGTGTTGCTTGTTCGTCTGAATTCGTCTCCTTAGGGTTATGGTGCACACAAAATTCGTCTAGGTCTTGGGGTATTTATAGTTTCTGTCTGAGGGTTCGATGCGGCGCATGTAATGATGAGATGCGGCGCATTGACTTAACTTCGCGTGGGGTCCAAGCTTATTATATTCTGGAATATTCGTACACCGCCTTTAGATGCGGCGTAACTTGAATCTTTATGCGGCGCATGTCCTTCAGTTGTCTTGGATTGTTTCTGGTGAAGTCTTGATAGTGATACGCCGTATGTCAATTGTGTGATGCGGCGTATCTGGAGTAGAACGAGCTTGATCTTCTTCTTTGACCAGAGTTTCATATGCGGCGCATGGTAGAATTCCATGCGGCGCATTCTTCAAAGTCAGGCAATGGTCTTCGAATTCATCTAAGTATGATATTGCGGCGTATCTGTTGAGTGAGATACGGCGCATCTTCTGGGTTTCAGTAGACTTTTGACATCTTGTTCGTTTTGCTCCGTAATTAGTCCAAAATCGCCAAGTTTCACCTTTTACCTGTTTTTACCTGAGAATCACTAAAGTAAACATTAAAGCACCGATTCTCATACATAATAAAGTAAAACAAGTTAAATAAATAGGATAAATGATGCTAATAAAATGTACTTATTTGAGTTCATCAAATATCCCCCCACTTGAACTTTACTTGTCCCCAAGTAAACCTTAAATTTAATCTTATGAAAATGTATCCTAAAAGGTATTAGGATTTATTTTTAATGGTTAAGCATGTATTCGTTTTATCATAATCACACAACCAACCACTTAACGAAGTAGAAACAAAATAATTTTTTTTTAATACAAAACAATTCTAAATCGTTTAGTTGCTAGTTGTGACGAATATTCTATCATAAGCTTGACAAGTATACGCATCTCCCCCACTAAAGCCAAGGAGTAACAAGTCTAAAGCGGTAAAATGGGTTAGTAGGTTAAGGGTTGATCATTCTTTTCAATCTCTATCGATCTCATATTCCAGAAAAGGCGACAAAATCACGAATACATGATCGAATCCACGACCACGATACTCGCAATTGCTCAATTCCTTAACTCGAATAAGCTAAAGATAGGACCAAGTAATCTTCACCAATAATATTATATCAAAAAGGGCGACAAAATCAAAAATACATAGCCGAATCCACGACTACGATACTTAAGATTGCTCAAATCCCTAATCTCAATAAATCAAAGGTTAGGATGAAGAATGATATAGGGTATGGATAATATTTGGGATATAAATTGGTGTAAAATAAAAATAAACAAAACGGATAGATTAAAATCCTAAGTGTGGTTAATTACTTTCCCAACCATCCCATGAATAAGACTCATATCATTGAATAACTCACGCTTTTGACTCATGTAACTCACGCTTTAGGTAGACACGAATTATACTCAATAAAATCTTAAACAAAGAATAACCTTAGTTGGCGTTCCCGTAACGGCCAACTCCCATTCAATCATAAATATAATATACAACAACAAATAGTGGTGATATCTCCCACTTTACAAAACTTTACATAAGTTGGTTAAAACAAACTTCCAACTTTTTCTTCTTTCTTTTTCTTTTCTATTTTTTCGATTTTTTTTTAATTGTGTAAAATTTCACAACTTTTTCTATCACGATTTTTCCGGATAATTTTTCCATACTTTTCATAACTTTCAGAAATAACTGTAATAGTGAAAGTAGTAAACACACGAAAAATAAACTAAAAATATACAATATGTACTTTCACTCCAATTGCATTGTGCAATTTCCCGACCTAACCAAAGATAATGAATTACGCACGCGAACACAGGTAATGTAAGGAAACACACTTTGCCTAAAGTAACTAACCACGGATTTCAATCTACAGGGTAGGCTAAGGTGTAAGGGTGTAACGAAACATTTTAACAAAGGTGTAAGAAACGAAAGGAATGGCTCTGAGGGTTTTTCTAGGGGTATCTTACTTTAAAAATGAGAGTAACAAAAGGGTTTATACGGGGGTTAACTAACCGGTGTAGCTAGTTAATATAATAAAACATATAAAGGCTTTTTTGGGTGTAATCCTAGAATTTTACCAAGTTAGACAAGTCACTCCAATTATATCGATAATACTCATTATGGTGGTCTCGAGTAGTATACAAGCCAAGTTCTAAAGTTTACAAGTCACCAGCACACCAAAGTTTTTGATTTTAGGCAAAAATAATGTTATGTGTACGGCTATGTAATTTAGACTTAAACAAAAACTTGCTAAAAAATTTTAAATTATGATATATTAAGCGCATTTTGAGCATATTTTGAAAAAGTTTGGACAAGTAAGTGTTCTAATTCTCCATCCCCCCACTTAAATTAAACAACGTCCTCGTTGTTTGTTTTAAAGGATTAAAAACTGGAAAATAAAAGAATTAGAACAGAAAAACCTCCCGGATATTTTCTCGGAATGATCCTCCATTATGCGTTTGCGAGCAAAGATCAACTTTCTTGTGGATTAGAACGTTAAAGCTTCATGAATGAGGTATCCACAAAAAATGCAGGAATCTATAATACCACCTAGACTTTTACACACCTGAGTTAAGAAGGTTCAACTTGCATAATACATTAGTAGTTAGTGAAAATAAAACCTAAAAAATAAAATTAAAAATCATCAGGTCAGTCGATACGCCGCATCCTATGGAAGAAGATGCGCCGTATCGAGCCTGGAATTAATACGAAATAAAATATTGTACAGGATAGGATGCGTCGCATGTGATAATCCAATGCGCTGCATCTCATGTTATATCAGTATAAAAGATAAGGGTTGGGCACGTTTTCCAAGATTCCGACCCCGTGACGTAGATTCCCACTCAACACCACGTTGCCCTTTTTACCCATCCTATAAAACTTTCATATTTACCTATCCCCCTTCAAATCATTTCCCCCCAAAGTTTAAAAATAAACACCCCCGAACCCTAATTATTTCATGGATCAAATTGCTTGTTTTATTCCAAAATTGGTTTAGGGGAAATCATCCTAATTAGGTTTAGATCAAAAGCCCTAAACTAATTCACATCCAAGTCCATAAATTAGTAAGAACCCTAATTTTTAATAAAATTACAATTCGTGAAATTAAATAAAATTAAATGGGTAATTACCTTATAGATCGTGTGAAATCGTGTATATGATCGCTAATAATGAATTTGATTCGAGAAAATTAAGTGATTGGAACGAGTATGTGTTTTTGACTGTGTGTAAATTAGGGGTAAATAGTAAAATCCGGCGCATCTGTTCTTATTTATAGGGTAAAAACGATGCGCCGCATCACTTAATTGTGATGCGCCGTATTTGTCTAAAATGGGTTGACTGGTCAATGTATCATAATTGGTTATAGATACGGCGCTTAGATAACTTAGATGCGCCGTATTGTTGTGTCATTGATCAAAATTTAAATAGGGAACGTACCTTGGCCTCTGCAACACTTTTCCTTATGCTAAAACTTGGGATTAAACGTCATACCATTTGATATATAATAATTCAAGATAAAAGTAATTGGCACGATCGTTTTGCACACGATCATAATCTCATTGTTTAGTGGATAATGATTTACTCCATGATTAGGGATAAATACCGTTTTAAGTTTACAAAATTGAGATTATAATTCGGATACGATGTACTACATAGATTAATGTCTGAAGAAATTTTACGGAAATCACGACTTTCGTTGTGGACTTCGGCGTTTTTACATTTAGGTAATTTATAGGAAAACAGGTTTGTGTCAACGTTTAGTATATAAGTTTCATTTTTTTAGTAAACCGTTTCTTAAAAAAATTTCTTTTTAGACATGAACATGTAATAATCGGATTTAAATAATTCACTTATGTTATTTAAAATTTGGGAGAAGATCTGAAGAGAATTCTCCTTAAGTATAAGTGAATTACTTACAGAGGATAGCTGGAATTCCAATTCAAGAGAAATTGAGATACTCAATGTTACCTGCATCGAGCCCTCTTACCTTTACTGCTTATTGCAAATTTCCAGTTATCGTAGATTTGATCACTTCATCTATGATTCTCTAGTTAGGTCAGAACGTAATCTTTATGGGGATGCTAAAGTCATCTTTATCCTGAAAGTAAACTAACTTGTGCACGAGAGTAGTGAAACGATCAAAGTAGTTATCAAAAATAAATAATATTTATAAAAATTAAATGCGCCGTATTAGCAGAAGCTAATGCGCCGTATTTTCGTTACGATTCAAAATACAAGATTTTTGATTTAGTAGATGCGTCGTATCGATAAAAATCGATGCGTCGCTTCTGTTTAATAATTCAAAAACTGTTTTTAATTTTAAATATTAAATACGCCATATCTAGTAAAACAGATGCGTCGTATGGCGTTAGGGTTTCGAATTTTTTTTTATTAAAAACAGAATACGCCGTATCTTGGGGAAAGATACGTCGCACTCGAGTTATTAAACGCGTTGTATTTTATAAAATTAAAACGCAATACGCCGCATCCGATAAACAGATGCGCCGTATCGTTTGTATCTGCACAGTACAACGTCAGTAGGTACTAAGAAAGAAAATAAAATAAAAATAAAATAAAATAAAAAGAAAATTACAGAAAATTAAACACACAAAAACAGTAAATATGCAAATTATAAAATGAATGCAAATTATCTAATATACAACAAGTTAGGGGTTAGTGTCTAAAAACTTAATAAAAAAAACTAATTAAAATACTAATCAATTTAACAGATAATAACAATTCACTCCCCGGCAGCGGCGCCAAAAACTTGATGCGCGTGATGTGTCGTTGCGGTTTAGCAGTTTAATACCTACTCAAGTTTTACATTTATATTTAGCCGACTTATCAATAACACACACACTTAACGAGCAGTGTAACCGGTCAGTTTGTATTTAATGGTAAGCAGAGTGTCGATCACTAAGAGTGGAACGTATTATCTAATTATCCTAATCAGTATTTTAATATCTAAGTTAGCTTTACAGTCTAATCTAATGATAGGGGCTTCAGCCTGAGAGACTGCCACGGTTTGGTTATCTAATTAACAGTAAATACTAATGAGAACAAATCAGCGAATAGCATACACATACACAGATAGATAGTAGAGACAATAAGAAGGCCTGTCCTGATAATTAAGATAGCTTGTCACTTGTTTTATTGCTAGTTTTATATGAAGTGTATAAAATTAATCCGTACTCATTGGCTATTATATCGGCGAGTAAACCCTTAATGATTACTTATGAATATCCTACTCATCCAAAGACATCGGAGTGAGTAGGCGAGGAAGGAGTATGGCGGCTCAGCAGTGCTCAGCTAGACACAGAGGTAATCAATGCACTAATATAAGGAAACCAAAGACATCAAACATATAAACTTTAATCGATGGGAAAGCAATTTTAAGGCGGGCATTTGATTATTGCGTACTCACAAACTACCGGCCATCAATCCTGATGGATTCAAAGCTTACTATTACAATAAAACAAAACTACTTAATGAATTAAATACATGCAGGACCTTCTTACAGCTCTAAGATCTTCGTTTGGGGTGTGTCTTGTGTTGCTTGTTCGTCTGAATTCGTCTCCTTAGGGTTATGGTGCACACAAAATTCGTCTAGGTCTTGGGGTATTTATAGTTTCTGTCTGAGGGTTCGATGCGGCGCATGTAATGATGAGATGCGGCGCATTGACTTAACTTCGCGTGGGGTCCAAGCTTATTATATTCTGGAATATTCGTACACCGCCTTTAGATGCGGCGTAACTTGAATCTTTATGCGGCGCATGTCCTTCAGTTGTCTTGGATTGTTTCTGGTGAAGTCTTGATAGTGATACGCCGTATGTTAATTGTGTGATGCGGCGTATCTGGAGTAGAACGAGCTTGATCTTCTTCTTTGACCAGAGTTTCATATGCGGCGCATGGTAGAATTCCATGCGGCGCATTCTTCAAAGTCAGGCAATGGTCTTCGAATTCATCTAAGTATGATATTGCGGCGTATCTGTTGAGTGAGATACGGCGCATCTTCTGGGTTTCAGTAGACTTTTGACATCTTGTTCGTTTTGCTCCGTAATTAGTCCAAAATCGCCAAGTTTCACCTTTTACCTGTTTTTACCTGAGAATCACTAAAGTAAACATTAAAGCACCGATTCTCATACATAATAAGGTAAAACAAGTTAAATAAATAGGATAAATGATGCTAATAAAATGTACTTATTTGAGTTCATCACTAAGGCTAAAAAGGCATTTCTGTCAACGCAGCTTATCTATCTTTACTACTTTTATCTTTCATATCATTCGTAAAACCTTGGTGTGTCTTTGTTATTTCCGCTGCTAAACTTTGTTAAATTTCCGCTGCAAACTCTATTTACTTTTCCGCTGCTACTTTGACTAAGAGTTTTTGTACTCTAAACGGTTTGTAATTCGAATGATATGTTTTGAAACATTTATAAACGTCCCGTGTTGTGGTCGTTAGCTATAAATGTGCCTGGTTTCCTTTTGCGTAATACCCCCGGTTATGTCAGCTGCCGTATCCGAGTTGGGGGTATTACAGAAGGTTTTGTCAAACTAAAAATGTGAAGTTTAAACCATAAATTCACTTCTTTGATCATTTGTCAAGTTGTAAATTTGTTTGTTCATACCTAGAGTGATTTACATAGAAATCGGATATATCGACTAAAAACTTGTTTACGTTAATTTTGATGCAAAATGTTTTCACATTTTGTTATCATTAAAACATAGAGATATCAAAAGATGAGAATAACGTTTTTAGACATTATTTGCATCAACAATCTCCCCCTTTTTGATGATGACAAAACATAAACTAATTTTATGTGAAAAACTAATTTCGACAAGTTTTTAGTGTGAGTTTATATCCTACTTCTCCCCTTTTTTTGTCGAAGCAAAAAGACTTCCAATACTCCCCTTTGATGTATACTCCCCCTCATTTGGAGCATACCAAGGAATCGAGCAGTGGTTATTGCTACAAAACAAGGTTAGCTGACATATATACGATATCTAACATGTAGCAATTATGACAAATATCCAACCATACAATAAAGAGGCTAAGTAGCCAAAGAAAAAGAATCCAACCATAAAGAGAATAGAAAAACAAGCCTAAGCATTCATTCATAATAAGATATCATACATAAAGTATGATTATAACAACTAAACTAGTTGACAATTACAAGAAACATGTGACATTCTCAAGTGACATTGAGGTCCTAAGATTTGCTTCTTGATTCACAAAAGGGTTCCTAAGATTTTTATTGAGGATGACTAAACATAAAAGTTTAGTTGCTTGGGCTATTAGTTGGAGGAGGATGTGGTATGATGGGTCCTTGAGGTGGTGTCAAGAGATGCTCAAGATAAGAGAACATAAGACCCAACTCATCTCTAAGGTGAACAATGAGGTCTCGGTTGTGATGACAACATGGACAACTAAGGCTATGTGGTTCAAGTGGATAAAGAATGGGATGAAACATTAGTGATTGTGGTGGTGGAGATGCGGAAGATGATGGTGATGAATAGACAAGCTCAAGAGGAGTTGTGGGTGATAGTGTGAATGTTAATGCCAAAGGTTGAGGTGGACTAGGTGGTAAAGAGAGTGTTGTTGCCCTAATTGTGGATGAGGTTTGCCTAGTGGAAATGGTTTTGGAAGGAGCAAGTGGAGTGGAGATGGATGAAGTTGAGTTGGAGTTCAATGGTGTATGAATGTCTTCATCATCATCAAGTGTGAGATTAATAAGGAGTACTTCCTTAGATGGTTTGATGTTAAGCCTTGGTTACTTGGCTTTATGTGAAGTGGTGGCAATGGTGGAGGACATGGTGAGGTTTTTGATTGATATGTGATTGTGAGCAATGAGGTTGCATGATAAGAGCTTAAATAGCCACATTAAAGCATGCATGGGTGATAGGATTATGTGTTTAGGGAAATGGGAATATAGGAATCAGCTTAAGGTTGCAGAATCTAAGGGAAAGGAGGTCAAAAAGTGAAAGAGAATAGTTAAATTCGTATTCCCAGGGTACGGTACCACTAAATGACCTACGGTACCACTAAATTTAGTGGTGCCGTGCCCTATTTAGTAGTGCCGTGACCTGCTGGTGACGAATTTTCCAGTTCTGCATGTTTTAGGCTGCCAAAATGGGTAATTCTAGGGGCACTATTTGCAGCAAATCCTATTACCTCAATCCACTCAAGAATAATCACATGGTTTTCACAACCATGCACATAACTAGCAACCAACAAAAACATGTGATAATCTATATTTAGGCTACTATTAAGCATGCATGTAATCATCTAGGAATTGTGACTTAAAATAGTCATAAAAAAATGATCATCTAGAAGAATGCATGCAAGTAAATGATAATAATTAGTTAATCATAACCAAAGATTAACCAAGTTAAATACTTGATTAATAACCAATTTTGGGTGGTAAAACGATAAGACACACCCAAAACTTTGTCTATGCAAAGATCATCCAAAGTTAGTGTTACATTAGATATTAGTTAGTTTGATAATACTAATGTTAATAAAAATACTTAAATAATGTCTTAATTTCTTGACTTTCCTAACTTCTTCAACGTTTTACCGATGCCCTTGATTGCTTTCCCGAGTGACTTGAATCCTCCAATGGTTTGCTCGTGCATTTCTACTTGCCGATTGTACATCACGGTTTGTCTTTGCATCACCCTTGTCAAGTTAGTTCCACTAAAGTCAAGGTCGGTTGTTGTTTTGAAAGTGGATAGATTAAGGTCATGAAAGTATTTGTCGGGTGAAGGAGTTTGAGCACGAGATGTCCCTTCTTCATTCACTTCAACATCATCCTCACTCAAAGGTTGTGATGATGATCCATGATGAAGAGAGGACGAGGAGAAAGTAGCATCGGAGGTGGATTTACGAGCCCGTTTTACCCCTTTGTCACTACGTTGCTTAGTGCGACGTTGTGGACCTCCTAGGGGTTTCATGACGGGGTCTACCAAAAGATATTCGGTATTAAGAAGATGTGGAAAGTTTGTCATGACCCAACGAAAGAGATGAGTAAGCAACATACCATAGGGCATCAGCTTGTCGTAACGACTACGAACGTTGGCTATTCTCTTTGCCATATAGTAAGCTAGGTTGTATGGTTCCTCGTTACTAAGACAAAAGAGCATATGAGCCAAGCTCGCCGGAACATGATCTCGGTTACCACCAAGAGAAAGGACATTTTCTTGAAGAAGGAGTTCCCAATTTTTGAGATCGGGAAGAACTTCTTTAAGATAGATACGGTTAGGGTCAAGGTGGACTATTGTGCCATCACGCTTTTGATGCGTATGGACGACCCGACGAATGGAGACATGTTGTTTGATGGTTTCGGGATCAGGAAGTTCGGTGAGATAAGGACCTTCTTTTTCAAGATGATAAAATAAAGATTCCAAGGAATGGTCTTCGGTGTATGCACACTGACCAACAGAAGGAATACCAAGGATATCACCAATTCGGTGATGAACAAAGTGATGTTTTGGTTTTGGATCCAAAAATCAAGAAAGACATTACCTTCAGTATCACTAAAGGTACGGACACGACTGTAAAACTCAAGAATGAACCGAGGACAGACTTGATCATTTATTTTATATATACAATCAAAGTCGATTGTTGGAAAGCACACATTAATGCTATCCAACGGAACAAAGTAGGCATCGACAACACGTTCTTCGTGTATAGATCGATATTGGACTTTACGGAGATGAGCATTTTGCCCATCGGGGATGTTTGGGTCATCAAGAAGTGGAAGAATGTAGTGTTTGGTATCTTGATAATCATTACGAGGCATTGTTACCTATAAAAGAAAATAATGTTACATAAGTATATAAGTTTATTTATTTTGCGTTATTAATGATGACTTCTCTAGTGTGTGCCTAAATGCAAACAATGTGGAGGTGCGGTAATTTCGACTCTAATATGAAACTAATGAAATTACCCAAACGCTCCTAACTTCGCTCTTGCTCAATCAAATATGTCGAGTAATACATATTAGTTATGTATTTCGACCCATATTTGTGAGGTCATGTATGCATGCAAAAACTTTTTGGTTTGTATCAACAATGCAAGAAAAGTTATTTCATGAACCTACTCGTGTGAACTTTTTCGAAAAAATGATAGAATTGGGGTGTTTGGTAAATGCGTCAACTTGGCGCCAAAACATTTTTAAGGTTGAAAAGCTTAAGTGCTAATCACTTCTAATCCAATTTCAAGTATCCTATACATGATTCCACTAAAAAAATTTAATCTAATTCGAATTTAGATAGCAAAATTCGGACACAATATGAGCAATGTAAGTGGGTTTATGCAAATCTTATGTTTAGGGAATCATATTAGTCCTACATTGTCTAATCCTAGACCTAATTGCATAATAATTCAATCAATTTTAAAAAGCCCCAATTCGAATTTATGATTATGAACACCCTAGAATCAAATTAAAATGAAATGGGTTCAATTGACTTACAATTAATGTTGAGTATGATGTAGTGGTTGATTATCTTTAATTCCAATGCCTCAATCTTGATTAACTAGTGTGTAATTGAGTTTTGGGGTTGGTTTTTGGTTATGGCAGCAAGAGAGGATTTTTGGTTGTGTTTGAATGAGTGAATAGAGGGAAGGAAGGAAGAAAAACGGGCCTCAGCAAATATACGGTACCACTAATTTTAGTGGTGTCGTGCACTGCTGTGACAGTTTTCTGTCCAGTTTTGGTTTTTGACGAATATGTCTTACTTATTTAGTGAGACTTTTCGAGACGAGGATAGAATTTATACCTAATAAATTCTTATGACACGAGGAACTAGACTTGATTACGAATGATGACATTAGACATTACGAGGAAATGAGTAGATAGTCATAAGAGAGATTCGCGGAATGACTTCAATATTTCCTGTGAAATATTTGGATAGTCATGGGTGGTTTCGGGAATAAATCATTAGGATTTGAACGACGAGAATGGATTGTAATGAGATGACTTTAATATTTCCAATGAAATACATAAATAGTCATGAGAGGGTTAAGGATAGAGTGTCGACGATGTTGTTAAATGAGTATTTCATTTCGAAAGAAATGTTTCCTCATTAAACATCATAGTGACAGAGATGATGACGTATCATGAAGTGTTTAGTACACGAGCTTATCATGGAGTTTTTGGTCAAGTCAATCTCTTCTTGTTGTAGCGCATCATGGGGATGTCGTCATGGAAATATCATCGGAAGATTAGAGCTTGTCTCATTTATAGTGCTTAATTTCATGCCTTTCCAGCGCTTGTGTAATCGGCTTCGGTCGTGGAGATAGTAAAAGTTGTTTGTTTCTTGGTGAACCAAGAAGTTTAGAAACAACCCATGAAGGTACAAACATAACTTGTACATTATCAATCCACATAATCTCCCACACTATCATAGTTAGTGTTAAATCATGATCTTTACACTAATATCCTTGGGATTGTGCACTTCCCAAATGTATAATGCCTTGAATACATCAGATGACGCATTAAGCCGTTTTCAAGATAAGAAGTTTTGAAATCTTCTTACAAACGGACCCAAAGGCGGACATTAAACATGATTTAGGGCCTACTTGCCGAGTGATAGATTAAATTATCATGTCCTAATGACAAAGTGTTATCCGCATACTCACTTCCAACATCTTCCGTGAGCTTCATCTCCGCGGATAAGGATGTAATTGTTTGTAAGGATAGTTTTAGGTAAGCTTTACTTATATAGGGATATTATATGTATATTAATATACTTACATACAAGAAAATACAATTAGCAACTACTATTATATGAGGATTAAAGAAATAGTTTTAATTCACCCATCATGTTCTTCTCAATCTTGTCACGCATGATCTTAAGTTGATCATTGTACATTTCAGGACAAGATGAGCCTAATATAGTGTTGTCCACACATATATTTGAACAATGAGGTAATGTGAATTTTATTTTTTCAAGAAAAGTGCGTTATCAACCATTCTCATGGTATACTCATGTTTAAAACATGATATGATTTTGGAGATCAACAAATCCTGGAGATTGTACTACAAATGTCTCCTTATTGATCAAAACCATTTAGATATGCATTCTTTCATGTCCATTACATTAATACTAGCAAGGTTAGATTACACGTAATCTATATGCGCAACTAGTCAAGTAAAGAGGGGGTTTTGAGGAGACTTACCTTGGCATATGGTGTAATCCTTGTCGTTATGTCACGAGCAATGAGATTCAGCTTAAATAATCCGTCCTCATTAGTGCACCCATTATTCATAGATCTTTTGTTGGTTTTCAAGTAGACTCTCAAGCATAGCTATCTAGTAAGATGAAACTTAACCATTTGGTCCCCAATATCTCATGGGTCCAAAGTTGTTAGTGTTGAACATCTCATGCATTTCATGCATTTGGTTTGGATGTCGAAATGGAGGACAAATTTCCCATGGTAGATAACTTTGTTGTTGATGGTTGTTCCAAGTTACGGGATAGTTACTTGGATAACTTTGTCTCATAAAGTTACCTCTCGGTAGAGGAGTTCTAGGCCGAGATTTGGGAACATTTGTATGTCTTGGTGGAGGAGTATTTGATGTAGTATCATGTTTTATAGATCCATCCACGGTGGTTGACACAGGTTTATAAAATCTTTTTATTTCCTTTTTAGTAGCTACATGTATTTCAACATTATTGACTACTATGTGACTTGACTTAGGACTTAAGTTATTTTTTAAGATTGACCCTGTTCTAGTTTTAACAGGTGACGGTACCATGGTACCACTATGTTTAGTGGTGCCGTTACCAACACTTGAGGTGTCGTCATATGCTAGATCAGCTTCACCAGATTTAACAAATTTAACTTGTTTAGTTTCACTAGTAGATGCCTTATTTGGGTCAAATCCTAAACCCGCTCCGGCATGTTCACTAAAGCATGTCATTAAGTGCTTGTGTTCCTTTTTCAAACTTAACGACTTTAATGACATTTTCTTTGATTTTATCATTTTCTATTTGAAGATCTATACATGACTTACACCCAACATCTATTTGCTTATTCTTCTCAAGTCTTTTTAGTTGGTCTTTTAGTTCTAAGACTTTTATTTCAAGTTCATGCAAGGTTACTTTTAATGTTTTGTTCCTAGTTATGATTTTAGTACTTACTTCACATAATTTGTTATATTCATCATATAGCATATTATCATCTATTGACGAATTATCATCACTATAATAAAAAGAGTCGGAATGTACCTCGTTTGAAGCTTGAGCCATAAGACATGTTTCGTCATTGGGTTTCTCCTCTTCTTCTTCACCGCTATCACTCCAAGAACCTCCTGCAAAGGCTCTTTGGTTGTTTGATCTTGGTGGTTTAGGGCATTCTCCAATAAGATGATTAGGATCACCACATCTAAAGCATTTCCTATCACTCTTTCCTTTCTTATCATCTTGGTTCTTAGAGAATGACTTTTTTTTTTGTCACGAGGTTGCCTAGTAAATCTGCCTCTTCTTCTAAAGAACTTCTTAAAGTTTCTAACCGCTAGTGCATACTCTTCATCTTCACTATCGGCATATGAACTTTCCTCATCACTAGACTCTTTCTTAGCTTTTAATGCTAAAGATCTAATTTTCTCACTTTTGCCTTTGACTATGTCAGAATCTTTCTTGATTATCATTTCATGAACCTTCAAGTTTCCTATAAGTTCATCAAGTGATAATGTTGCCAAATTCTTTGACTCTTCAATGGCGGTAACCTTTGCTCTCCATTTGGGATGTAGAGCCCTAAGAAACTTCCTAACATAGTTCTTGCTAGAGTAACCTTCATCAAGCGCTTTATGACTAGTAATAATAGTATTAAATATAGCAAATGCACTATCTATGGTTTCATCTTCCGGAACGGAAAATTGTTCATATTGTTAAACAAGAAGATCAATCTTGTTCTCTTTGACTTGATTATTACCTTGATGAGTGACTAATAAAGTTTTCCAAATTTCTTTTGCCGTATTACACATAAAAATTCTTTCAAACTCCTTTTTCGGCAAAGCATTGTAAATTACCATTTTAGCCTCATCATTTTTTGTTAATTTTCTTTTAAGATTATCAATTTGTTGATCATATGGAACAATATGATCCTTTTTAGTAATTGGATCTTTTTCAATAGGTTTAAAGTCACCATCGGTAATAACATGCCAAAGGTCAATGTCTTTTGATTTCACATACGTTTCGAATCTTGTTTTCCAATAAATAAAACAATCGGTTTCAAAAAGTGGTGGTCTTTGCATAGATTGCCCTTCTTGATATTTGTCGAAATCCATTGATCGATTCAAGTTTTAAAATACAGTTTACTTTAAAATCTTGCTTGACGTGGCTTCTGATACCAATTGTGGGAAACTAGAGGGGGGGTTGAATAGTTTACCGACTTGTTTTCTTTAGTTATAAAAATTTAGTTAGTTTAAATTTAGATTCGATTGTCAATGAAATCAATCAACAACAATATGAACACAACACTATACTAACACAAACGAGCAATAAATAAGTAAAGAGAAGGGATGGAAAGATCAAACCAAGACAACGAGATTTATAGTGGTTCGGTCACGAAGCTCTTCTTCGCCCTACTCCACTATCTGAGTATCCAATTCGAGAGTTCTCAGCACTATATCAACAAGGCTCCCTTCAGGCGGAGAAAACCGTACAACGTCGCTTACGTTATTTTCCGACACTAAGCTAAATGTCGAGTACTAATCTTATCTAGTACCAATCTACCATGATCCACACGATCAACACGATCCTCACACAGTCTACACGATCCACACGATCCTAACTTCTCACACGATCAACACGATCCTCACACAATCTACACGATCCACACGATCCTTACAATCTACTCTTGATCTACTTGATCAACACAATATCATACAAGACACAAGAGATCCCCAAGATCTCAACAAGATCACAATGATCAACACACTAACAATGAAACACTAATAAACTTGATGTATGTCAAGATACAATCAAGTAAACAACTTGTAATGCAAGTGCACTACACAAGGACACTAACACTTTGTATCTTCTTGATACTTTGTGTTCTTCTCTTGACAAATAGAGATATGTAGGTGATCTTTAGTTGGATGAAAGGATCACTCTTTAAACAAAAGAAAACTAACTAATGATCAAAGGAGAGTTTAGGTGAAGGAGGATTTGATCACAGAAAATTAAGTGTGTGAAAGGATGGCCAAAATCTGTGGAATGAAGTGGTATTTATAGGAAATGAAAATTTGGCCGTTATAAGAGGACGACACCACTAATTGTCACACGGTACCACTAAATTTAGTGGTACCGTGCCAGACAAAAACGCTCTCATTTTTGTTTTTTAGTGGTGAAAGTTTATTTGGGGGAGTTTGGAGCTGATTTAGGTGAAAATATAGCTGTTGGGATTTTTGAATTGATTTTTCCAAATAAAACATTTCATTATATTTCAAAAATAATTTGTAAAATGTATTTTTGAAAAGAAGGTTTTGTCAAACTAAAAATGTGAAGTTCAAACCATAAATTCACTTCTTCGATTATTTGTCAAGTTATAAATTTGTTTGTTCATACCTAGAGTGATTTACGTAGAAATCAGATATATCGACTAAAAACTTATTTACGTTAATTTTGACGCAAAATGTTTTCACATTTTGTTATCATCAAAACATAGAAATATCAAAAGACGAGAATAACGTTTTTAGACATTATTTGCATTAACAATAAGGTTTTAATCACAATACTTTTCATTCCATGTTATCTTAAACCTCTTCCTACTATGATGGTTTAGTTTATAAACAACTTCTAAACATATAAGGGCATGTGGTTCGTGAATTTTAAATCATGGTGTTTAAAATATGACGAGTTTTGATTCATTGAAGAGTTTAAAATTATGAGTTTTGAAATCATTTCGTGTGTTTAGTGGACAGATATCTCTACAAAGATATAAAATATAAATACTAATAACTGACTAAAGTGTACTTTTATACTAAAGCTATATTAAAATGAATCCAGTTGTGAGTGGGTTTAAAAAAACGTCCATTTAAATATCATGTGATATCTTAAACTTTTTTTACAACCAAACATAATCCTTCCCTAAATTTAAAATACACAACCATAAAATACAAAACAATCAAAATTTGATGAACCAAACAGCCCAAAATCATAAACCTGCCATTGTAGTTTCTTTAGATATTACTTTCGTTTTTGACATATCTCACATGTAGGGTTCTAAAAGGCGCCAAAACGCGAGGCGTGGCCTCAAAATTATGAAATACACCAAGGTGTTGGCTTTATGCATGACGTGAGTTGGGGCGTGAAAAGGCGCGTAAAGGCGCAAGACGTGACAAATTTTTTTGAATCGTTTAGGGGATTTACTAGTATTTGGGATTTGGGCTTGCATTTACTAATATTTGAGATTTGGGGTTGGATTTACTAATGTTTACCACACAAATAATTATGAAATATGATATAAATCAATACATTTATAAATACTTTTTGCCGCTTTAACTCACGCCTTAAAAATGCCATGCCGCCACGCCTCACGCTAAGGCTTGAGGCTTGGTCATGCCGTCACGCCACGCCTCATGCTATTTATAACCTTGCTCATATGTAGTAATCAGGCAATGCCAACATTTTTCCTAAAAAGCTTCAAATACATAAACCACATCCAAACACTACCTAAACACAGGTAAAAACAAGAAAAAATAAATTCAAACAACAAAATTAGAAATCTGAAAGAGTGATTCCATTTCAAAGAATATTCACATTGAGTTCAAGGTACTTCAACCCACAATCCAGTATGATCTATGAACATTCCCCAACCATCAACGACTTCCGTACCGGTCGCCTCAATTAACTTGTGCTGATAATCCACTTTTAATTTCTTCAACAATTTTTTTGACGAGATCTGCACTACACCTGCAGAATCACTCAACATAATGTTAGGAAGATCAGCATTCTCCATTTTCTAAAACAAGAAGTATAATTTTCCTAATTTTATTATGATTTGTTATATTTTGAGGAATATTATAAGTGTTGGAGTAAAATTTTGAAATTCACCAAAAATTTGAGTATTCCAGCCCAGGTGCATTAGTTGCTTCAACAAGAGCATTTCTCCATACTTCCATCCTTGGGTGTGTATCAAATTCGGACATTACTTCCCCAAAATACCCTTTTTGTGTCCGCACGTCATAATGGCTCATGTTGTAGAATACCGGCAAAACAAACTGTCCTTTTTCTTTCATGCACTCAATAATCTTGGCAACTTCATCTAAGTACCAAGGATTAACAACAAACTTCTTGGTGAATATAATAACAAAAAGGCGTGATCGTTCAATTGCCTTTAGGAGTATTGACTCCTTACGGGATTGTGTTTCATCCTCCTTTTTAGTGTAAATTCCTTCTTGTTCAAGAGCAGCACGGATATCATCAACAATGTGGCATTCGCTGTCTCGGGCACTAAAACTAATGTATACATCATACAAAAATCCACTTGTCCCCTATGGAAAAAACAATCGAACAAAAGGGTTCTAGGAATCAAGCATAACATTTAAGAAATTTAATGCATATTTATTATAAGCCGTGTAAAACACGTGCTACCCTACTCAAGCCTAATTCATAAACAGAAGCCAAACATATACAAAATTTGACATTAAGTATAGGTTGAGGTTCATTTGAGACCACCAAATAAACTTGGGACCATATACATCACATGTGCTTAGGCTTTAAATCACAAGTAATTGAAGTTAGTGAAATTTCATCACATGTGACTCAGAAAAACTTTCAAATCACATTTAAGTAGAATTAATCTTGGCCATCGATTTTTTGATCTAAGGGCCTTGGTCGCATTGGTAGTCTCAAGTGAACTCACTCCATCAAGTATAAGGAATAACTAACTGATATAAAAAGCCAGTGTTAAAGCTTTGATGCAATATACAAATGTTAGACAGGTGCAATAACTTACTTGCTGATAATCCAACGCTTTCTCTAGTTGATCCACCACCTGACTCATTTTTGGGCGTTCTTCTCTACGTTTCTTCAAGCATTGATAGGCAATGCTTGAAAATGTAGTTACTAGTTAAAGAATCTGAATTCATTTGAGTTCGTAGATCTGAATCAATGATCTCATCTAATTTCTCCTTTTCATAATGATTTTGGGCCAACTTAACAGAAAAACAATGCTCATCAAGATACTCTGCAGGAGTGTCCTTTACCAGCCTTCCAAACAAGACTTCAAACATTACAATCCCAAAAGAGTAAACATCAGATTTTTGTGTCAGTGTGCTGTGTTTTATATATAATGGATCAATATATCCTCGTGTGCCACAAGCAATGGAGAAAATAACACTACATGGTACATTTGCACGAGAAATTCTGGACAACCCAAAATCGGATATTTTAGCCTTCCAAGTCTCATCCAAAAGGATGTTTGAGCTCTTGATGTCACGATGAACAATTATGTGTTGATGTTGCGCATCGTCATGAAGGTACTCCAACCCATGGGCAGCATCTAAGCAAATTCGAAGATATTGGATCCATGTAGGGATGAGCAAAAGAACCAAAGAACCGGACCGGAACCATGAAGAACCAAACCGGAACCAGAACCAATGGTTCCAGTTCCGGTTCTTGATTTTGAGATTTTTCGGTTCTTGGGTCGGTTCGGTTCGGTTCCACCGGTTCTCAGTTCCGGAACCAAATATCCAATAATTATAAAAATATGTATTTTTTTTTTATTCTGATCAAAATATTAATCAAATCCTACGTATCATAAAAAAAAAAACCCTACTAGCCATCAAACCAAACACTCTAAACCATAATCTTTAATTTATTTAAACATCAACAAAAAAAAAATTAATCTAAACCTAATAACATTCCAAAATAATTAATCATTATCAAAACAATTGAAGTAAATTTATATTTTATTTTTATTTGCATTCGATTAGCTTTTAAATGTTCATCATGCTAAAATTTGCTAGCACTTTTATTAATGCATTATTTATTATCTATCATCATCACGTAGCCACTTTTATTAATACATTGTTTATTATCTATCATCTTCACGTAGCCAAATTGGTTATTATCTATCATCATCACGTAGCAACATTGATTATTTGAGTTTATGGTTTAGTTGTTAATTGTTATTTGCTTAATGTAAATGGTTGCAAGTTCTTAAAAAGTTTATTTTTTTTATTTTCTATTTTTTTTATTAGCTTAATAGAAAAACGGTTCCTATATGGATAGATCCAAAAGAACCGGAACTAGGACCGGAACCGGAACCGGAACCAAAAACTATATTCGGTTCAGTTCTCGGTTCTCACTTTTCAGAAAAATCGGTTCTCGGATCCACCGGTTCCGGTTCCGGTTCCAACCGGTTCTAGAACCATGCTCATCCCTAGATCCATGTCAGTTTTTTCTTTTTACGTAAGTGGTTGTCGAGGCTCCCATTTTTTTCATACCTGTAAACAAGGATCTTGTGCATTCCTTCGTCACAATATCCGACAAGAGAGACAATGTTTTCATGTTTATAAGTTGAAAGCAATTCAATTTCCATCATGAATTCATGCTCCCCCTGCTGTCCCCACTCCTGACTGCGATTCAATTGCTTTACAGCTACCATTCCATGTTGTTCAGTTTGACCGATGTACACAGGGCCAAACCCACCCTGTGCGATGATCTTCTATTCTTCTCAAAGTAGTTTGTTACCAACTGTATGTCTTGGAAAGAGATCTTCAAGTTCTCCACTTCTTCACAGGAAGACGCAAGGAAAGTAGCCCTACCATCATCATATTTCAAACCTTCCAAGCGAGTATGTGTTCCAATGAGGCCTTTATCGGGGTACAATCTTTTTAAAATTCCATCAACAATTAGTTTGATACCTTTTGACTCATGCCTGCACATCGGATAGATAACTAAGAATGATTGATATATAAATTATACAATATATTATTTCATGGAAATCAATATTGATCAATGGAAGAAAGTTAACCCATTGGCAATGCGCTCGATATTCCATCCAAAATGATTGCATGCCACCGCCAATGCTTCTCTCCAACAATCAACTTTGCTTTTGTTCTTCAACTCGTGTTGAATGAACGCTTCTCCATATGTCCCTTTTTGTTTTCTCACATCTGAGGGATCCACGTGATAGAATATTGGGATAACGATTTGCCCTCTCTGATTCACACAAGTCAAAATACAAACAAGTTCCTCCAAGCACGTGGAAGAATCAGCATAGTTTTTGGAGAATACGATGACCGCAATTTGTGATTTCTCAATGGCCTTTAAGTGCGATGATAAGGTGGATTCACTCACAGGAAATGTTTCTTCTATCTTGTAAGTCAGAATTCCTTCTTGGTCAAGAGCTGTGCATAGATGATCCACAAAGTTGTTGCCAGTGTCTTCTCTTCGAAAACTTAGAAACACATCATGATTCCACCACTTAGAAGAAGAGGCGGAAGTGTAGTTAGAAGGACGAGAAGATGGCACTGATCTTTTGATATTTTTGGAATTATTATGACACGAATCTGCATTGAATATCATAAGTAAGATACAAAAAGAGTCAAGTAACTGGAGACACTGTTTTCCAATCAATTTCTCCAAAACAGAGTTGAGGAAATTTCTAACCATCACCCCCTAATTTTAGATCTTGCAAGCGAGTCCCTATTCCAGAAAGGTGTTTATTAGGAGACAAATTATTCAAGATTGTATCAACAACTTGTTTGATACACACTGATTCAGTCACATTCAGGTTGAGTATTAATTGAGTCAAAATTAATAACTATAGCATAAAATCTTTGAAACAAAAAATCCGAACTAAGTTACCTGTCTGGATTGTTATTAAGTTCCCATCCAGGAAGGTTACTTACATGCACCATTGCTTCTCTCCATCTTTCAACTCTTTGATCACTGCCCCTATCAAGTCTAGAAATTAGTTCTTGTGCATATCTCCCACTTGGTTTTCGAAGCTCATAGAGATCTACATGATAGAATATAGGAACAATAAGTTGGTGTTGGTCCATGGAAATTTGAGTAAATCTTGATAAACATAAATTAGTACTTCATTAATAATAATGAAAATAGTTACAAGATTACTCAAAATATACATGACTACATGATAACATCTTCAGCTTCTTTACGGGGATAATTTCGGTATTTTATCCCCGTTAGAATGACAATAAACTCTCATTGATCCAAGCCTATGGCTTGAGATTAATGAGGGAATCTTCTTACAACTAATTTATTCGTAGGAATGGATAAATTATCTATATTACAACAAACATATATATATAGCAAAGTAAAGGTGTAGGTGTGAAGTTGTCATCCATATAAGTGTCCTCATTCATCTTCCTTTTTGGAAAGCACCAACCATCCTTTAGAAATTGTCATAAATAGATTTCGCCCTTACTATGGCAATTCTTGTACTTTGCCTTTGACTCCCCTTTTTCGTACTTGCTGTATAATGCCTCAGGGACCTAGACATCATCATTGCTTAAGGTTTTAGGGACCTCGGAATCCTCAGGGACCTTGATAGCATCAGGGACCTTACCATTTCATCAGGGACCTTAGATAGCTTCAGGGACCTTAGAGAGCATCAGGAAGCTTAAGGCTTCCTCAAGGACCTTGAGGATCTTCAAGGAGTATGTTTGTTCAGAGATAGCTTCAGGGAGTCAGTGAGTTATTGTCATCACTCACTGACTCCATTACCTTCTTCTTTGGTTCAGGGATCATTCACTGAGTACCGCCTCACTGAATGATTGAGTCTTTCTTTTTAGACTCGGTCCGAACATCTTGAAGGTAACTCACTGAGTGACTGTTCACTCAGTGACTTGTTTATGTTAAAGGTTAAATGTCACTCACTGAAATAGCAATTTACTATTTTATTCAGTGAGTGATTAGGCTATTTTATGTTCAAATACTTGTGGGTAATATTTGGGTAGAATATTGACCCAACAGTCTCCCCCTATTTGAACATAGAAATAGCCTGGGTGGATTAGGTAGTAAATGAGGGACTGAGGTTCAGTTGGTGGGTTCAGGAAGGAAGGTTCGTAACAGAGGTTCAGTGGGCAGGGGTTTAGTGGGCAGGGTTCAGTGGGCAAGGTTCAGTGACAGAGGTTCAGTAGGTTGGTTTAGTGACCAGGTTCAGTGGGTAGGGTCAGTGATTCAGTGACCTGGCTCAGTGACCAGGGGTTCAGTGAATAAATTCAGTAACTTTATAGGTTCAGTTTGGGGGTCAGGTTTGAGGGTCTAGTTGAGGTTGGGGGTTCAGTGAGTAATGTTCAGGGGTTTAGATTTGTTTCAGTATTTGTTCACATACTGATTTCATATTCCCTTTTTTATCCGGCTTCTCCAACCACTTGAACAATTTAGACTGATTCCTTTTTAATCAGTACCCACTTTATCATTTCATATCAACCTTTACTCCTCTTAACTCCCTGATTCACAAAGTAAAACCACCCACTGACTTGTGTTTTTACTTCAAGAAAAACACACTTCCAAACCCATAAGTATCTCAAACCTCAAAACCTACTGAAACATTTTTCAGTCTCTGATGAGAACATTTTTCTCAATAGACTTCGCCCACTGAAGTTTACCCTTTAACACATCAGCTCTTCTAACAGGCTTGGCCCAATTGCTATGACGAACACACCCTATTTTTCATCATTCCCTGATTGTCAATTATGAACAACGTGAAATACTCCCTAACTGACCATATTAGCGTCCCAATCATTATCACTCCCTGAAACACGAACCGTAGTACCTGATCTTCATTTCAGCTACTTCTCTGATTTTCAGAGATTCGTCTTCTTTTCAGGGACACAACTGGTATACTGACTTTTTGTCAGTTCTAATATCCCTGATCCTTTTAAATATAATCCTAAACCACATTAACACTCTTGAATCAGGGTCTCGACTTGTTTCATTGACTCAGATTTTAAGTCATAGCCAGTCTACCTTCTGATATACCATTCCAAAGTTCCCTTAGAGTAACAACCTGATTTTCTCAGGTACATTGTATCACACACTGATATATTATCATCAAAACTACCTGATAAATTTTCTATCAGTTCACCCTTTAATTTCCCTACGTTCAGGCTCAGCCCACAAGGAAATCATCATACCCATATACCACGATTATCAACAACCGTTAATTTCAGGTTCAATTATGAGCAACAAGTAATCACTCCCTGATTCTCTTTCAATCAATCAGGTTCAGCCTGAGAATAAAGATAACACACCCTGAGTCTTTGACTCAGTGACCCATATCATGGCAGTGACTTGAGCTATTAGCCTATTCCACTGAGCCGTGAGTTTCAAAGAGTTCTTATTACTCTCTGACTTAATCTTCTCTCTTTCTGATGCAAAGGATCAGCTCGAAAATTACAAACTGATTCTTTACTCACAAACCATACATCTGATACGCTTTCTCCAATCAGTTTCTACTAACAAACCGAACATCATTTTTACCTTACAAACAATAAATAGCATCTTCAGCTATCGAAACCCATCATTTTAACACATTTTTAGACCCACCGTGTTATTTTCAGAGAAATCAATGACTCTTTGAGTTCTAGGTGTGAGTGTTCTAAGATTCGGATCTGGGTTTTGTGTTTGTTGGTGATGAGGTGAGTTTTGTAGGAGTGATGGCGATGGTTTGAGGGAGGTACCAAATTTTTGGTAGCGATAAGATTTTATGATGGTTTTGATCGAGAGTTTTCGATCTTGACTGGGTTTTTTTTTGTGTGAATGATTGTGTAGTGACCGGATTGGGATTTATCATCTTTAGATGATGATATATTTTTGTGAGTTGAGGAGATGTATAGATCGATGTAGATCTGGGTTTTTTGAGTGGTGTTGAATATGGATTTATGAGTAGTGAGGGGATAAGATTTTATTATTTTTGTTTTTGTTTGTGGTGGGGTGTGTGTTTTGGATAATTTTTGTGTGTGTGAGTGTGTCGATTAGTGGGTTTTGTGTGGGGTGGGTATGTGATGTCACTCATAAATAAATGTATTTCTCCCCCTCAAAAATTGCTACGACAGTAGCAGTTTTTGAAGATTCACATTTATTTTTGACATGAAGAATGTTATCAGCAGTCATCATGGATCTGGATCATAAGAATAATCCATTGGCTCTGATACCACTTGTTGGTCCATGGAAATTTGAGTAAATCTTGATAAACATAAATTAGTACTTCATTAATAATAATGAAAATAGTTACAAGATTACTCAAAATATACATGACTACATGATAACATCTTCAGCTTCTTTACGGGGATAATTTCGGTATTTTATCCCCGTTAGAATGACAATAAACTCTCATTGATCCAAGCTATGCTTGAGATTCAATGAGAGGATCTTCCTAACAACTAATATTCTGTAGGAATGGATAACTATCTCTATTACAACAAACATATATATATAGCAAAGTATGTGGTGTTAGGTGTGAGTTGTCATCCACTATAAGTGGTCCTCATTCATCTTCCTCTTTTGGAAAAGCACCAACCATCCTTTAGAAATTGTCATAAATAGATTCCCCCTTCTATGGCAATTCTTGTACTTTGCTTTGACTCCCCTTTTTGTACTTGCTGTCATAATGCCTCAGGGACCTTAGACATCATCAGTGACCTTAGAGGTCTTTAGGGACCTCGGACATCCTCAGGGACCTNTCCTTTTGGAATTGTCATAACAGATTCCCACTTCTATGGCAATTCTTGTACTTTGCTTTGACTCCCTTTTTGTCTTGTTGTCAGATTTCCAAAACAGCCTAAGGGACCTTAGACATCATGAGGGACCTTAGACATCATCAGTGACCTTAGAGGTCTTCAGGGACCTCGGACATCCTCAAGGACCTTAGAGGTCTTCAGGGACCTCGGACATCTTCAGGGACCTTGATAGCATCAGGGACCTTACCATTTCATCAGGGACCTTAGATAGCTTCAGGGACCTTAGAGAGCATCAGGAAGCTTAAGGCTTCCTCAAGGACCTTGAGGATCTTCAAGGAGTATGTTTGTTCAGAGATAGCTTCAGGGAGTCAGTGAGTTATTGTCATCACTCACTGACTCCATTACCTTCTTCTTTGGTTCAGGGATCATTCACTGAGTACCGCCTCACTGAATGATTGAGTCTTTCTTTTTAGACTCGGTCCGAACATCTTGAAGGTAACTCACTGAGTGACTGTTCACTCAGTGACTTGTTTATGTTAAAGGTTAAATGTCACTCACTGAAATAGCAATTTACTATTTTATTCAGTGAGTGATTAGGCTATTTTATGTTCAAATACTTGTGGGTAATATTTGGGTAGAATATTGACCCAACAGTTGGCCTCTAAGCTTCACGCATTCCATGATTTTTAGAAGCTCATCTAAGCACCATGAAGAATCGGCATAGTTTTTGGAGAATACAATAACATAAATCCGTGACTCTTCTATAGCCCTATAAAGTGACGGACTTATCGAATCACCAAGAGGAAGTGTTTCATGGTCCAAGTAAGTCAGGATTCCTTCTTGGTGAAGAGCTGTGAAGAGGTGATCTGCAAAGTTTTTACGGGTGTCTTCTCCTCGGAAACATAGAAAAACATCATGAGTCCACCTAATATCAGGAGGAGGATTCGAACTAGGAGAAGAAAACACCAATGATTCCATTTAAGTGTTGAGAAATTCAGTTAAACCAAGTTCATCAAGAAGATGTGTAAGATCTCGGCTTTTTAGTAAATATAAAGAGCAAGTCACCTAAAAAAAACGTAGAGTAAGTCACCTAAAGAATAAAAAAAATATAAAGAGCTATCAGTTGATATGTAGTCCACCATTTAGTTTTTGTTCTCGTCTTAGATTCCTAATGGTTTTTTTATTATTTGTTGACTTACAAAGAAGATAAGTTCTACGAAGCTCATTCTTAAACATTGTTTAACATTATGCATGTGTCATTGATTGATCAAAGGAATCGATAATTAAATAATGAGTGTTATCTTCCTTGATTATAAGGCCCAGATAACTTTATAAGGATATTCATTTTATGACAAACTGATGATGGTTGAGGAACTAAGGTTTAACTGGATTAGAAATTTTGGAAGAGAAGCCACAACAAGATTGAATGTGAAGCAAGGGAGTAGTAAGCAACTGATTGCTAATATTAAACTAATTTGAAATGAATATAATCACAAAATCTACGATTTACTATTCTAAGTTCACTTACTAATCAAGATAAATTAGTACACGTATTTTGAATCTGATTTTAGATATTATCCGGAGGCCGGAGCTAATATTGGAATGCTGCTTATCTGCTCATACTATAGGATAGCACTCTGTTCTTCACTGATTGTGCAAGTAGTTAGCACAACTGCTGATTTTGGTTTATGATTCTGATTCTGTATTATGGCTGCTGATTATGATTATGAGTCTACATATTTTCGATTGTTATGTGTTGACTCTGTTTTGTTGCTTGTTGTGAGTTTTGTTATTGGACCAACAACTGACTGAAACCCATACCATCAAGTTCCGCAATACGGCGTAAAATAGCTTTTATAATAGAATAAAAAAAAAAAAAAAAAAAAAAAAAAACACACACACACACACGCACACACTAATGTCAGGACATTAAGGGCATTCCAACAATTTCAGAAAGGTAGAAGCAAGGGGATCAACGATGTGGCTTAGGGCTCAGTATGTCGGACGTGCGCAACAAACTTACAGAAGATGCAACTTGGCTAGTGAAAAAATAAGTCCAAGAAGATTTAGTAACCCAAAGCTGATCTTTTGTAACCCAAAGCTGTTTATGGGTATGGTTTGTTTGTATGTGATTTAGTTTTGAAAAATGACCAAAAAAGATACCCATTAGGATTGTTGTTTCAATATGCTTGATTCAAGGGAAACTTATCATAAGTCTATAACAACCTATGTTTAATCGATCACACTACTATCAAATTCAATATACGTGTTACATCAATCACAAAGTGTATTAAATGTGCGTATGTTTAATTTTTCCCAATATAGTATACAACAGATCCAAACATTTTCATATTACGAAAACAAGACCTGGGAATGGTCAAATGAATCTTAATATCTTTTAACCAGCAGTCAAGAAATTCTTGAACCAAATTGCAGAGTTCTTCGCGTATCTCTTGAGATGGTCATTGTAATCAACAAAATACAGTCCGAACCTTGAACTGTAACCTGCAGCCCATTCCCAGTTATCCAACAAAGACCACGCGAAATAGCCCTTCACATTGCATCCATCCTCTCTGCTCACAGTTGAACCACTTCAAAAGTTAAACACGCTGCCATTTGTACTGTACAAACATTTTAATCGTTCTGAATTTAGGACTTACCTTATAGCTGCTAGCAAGTTTGTGAGATAGTCGTTGTAGTATTTCACCCTTTTTTCATCCTTTAGTGCGTCTTTTAGTGATATAAATGGGCTGTTTGGGTCATCCATCCCTGTGGGTGAAAAAGTACATAAGTTACATTGCTTTATGTGCGTATTCGCTGCATGAATAGGAATGCATTGTAAAGTATAAGTTACTAATAAAATTACCATTTTCAGTGACAATAACTAGAGGATTCCCATATCTGTTCTTAACATAATTTAATAAGCCTCTAAACCCTTCTGGAACTATATATAACCATATGGAATTTGCCTGAAAAAGTGAATACATAATAAATAACACATAACAGGATGCCGTCTGTATCTAGTTAGCAGGAGAAGAATCAAATACCCGATCGCCAATGGCTTTCCCGTCTTTCCATGCTGAAAATAAAAGCATCACAAAGTGGAATTAGTCGATTGGTTGCTTACATCGACAGGTTTTAGATA
>LBNU01017927.1:5108-22580 GCA_014162995.1 Artemisia annua
ACAAATCTAGGATGCATCCATACGCCCCTGTAAACAAGTCATAATCATAGCAGTAGTCGATAATCAAGTAGGGACGGTGGGGGACATCTCTCCAGCCCCACTAGAGTACATAACATTGGTGCATCAATGCTATGGTTGTGGCTACTCCACAACAAGTAGCTCCTAGGTAAAATACTGAAGGGTCAAGTAGTCAAGGTCCAATATCAAGTACAAGTGTCCAACCAAGGTCAAGGTTCAAGTCAAGGTTCAAAATTAAGTGTCAAGGTCAAGGGGTCAATATCAAGAATCAATATCAAGAGTTCCATATCAAGGGGTCAGCCAAGGATGTAGTATCAACGGGTCAAGGTGGTAAGGCCAAAGTCAAGGTTCCCGTCCACAGGGTTCATTATTCCAATTCCCAAGTCCCATAGTTCAAATAAAAAGGGTCGTAATGAGAGTTTAAAATAAGGATCAGTTTAGTAGGTTCCCACCATTTATTTAAAAGGTTCATAATACAAGTCCATTTAGAAGATTAGTCTTAAGTGTTAGAACCTAAGTTTATTGTTCTAACACGTAAATGGAATGACATTTACGGGATTACATTATCTATCTTGAAAGGCACAAACACATGGACTAGAAGCGTCATTATTGTAAAGTTATGTGTTTGTTAGCCTTTATATACCCCTCCATACTTCCATGGAGGGGTGAGACTTTGTGTATTTTCCCTTTCACTTTCATTATCAATAAAACACCTAGTTTCCCTTCTCTTTCTCTCTCTCCTTTCTCTCACTAACCATGGAGGTCATCTGCTTCCATGTTACCCGACCTCCCGAATCCATAAATCAACAATAAAACTATGATCCAACAAGTGGCATCAGAGCCAAGGTTATTGCTTTCTTGATTTGTGATGTTTATCTTGTCAAAATTGTCTCTTTGAAATTGTTATACCATAGTCCATATTGTTTTTACATAGTTTTGGGTGTAACAATTAAAATATGGTCAAAAGTTTAATACTTTTTCTTTCACAGTGTTTATACAACTGATTTACGTGGTCTATTTGTCCCATATAACAGTTCCGTATCTTTTTTTATAACTTTTGTACCTACCCGTGAATCTATGGCTAAAATCGTGGCCTGAATACTGGTCAAAAAATGGTCAAATGGTCAGAAAACTTATTGGTATGAACCTCATCGGAAACTGCTATAGTCGCCAGAATCTGGTCGGAAAATCGCCGGAAAAATCGAAACTTCTTGTATAAGAAGTTCTCGATGTACTTGTTATCGAGAAAAAAAACTGGTTATCGAGAACCAAGACCCTAAACTATCGAAATATTTTTTCTCGATAACGAGACCCTAAACTGTCGAGATAAATTTTCTCGATAACTAAAGATTTCGAAAACTTCAACCACTTTTCTCGATAAGTCTCATTTTTCTCGATAAAAGATCTCGAAATTTTTTTTTCTTGATAAGTTGCAAATTATCAAAAAACAATTTTCGAAAAGTAACCAAATGAAAAAGAGAAGGAGATGAAGAGAAGCAGTTTGACCAAGACCAAAAACCATATACCATATCGACTCTTAGTTGACTTCAGTTTATGTACATCATAAGTCACGAACCAGAAAAAATATAACATACGAGACTTCTGATAAATTGAAGATGAGGCCAAACCATTACCCAAATCAACACCAATCCATGTCTCAGTTTGTGTTTTATCTCAAAAGCATAACAACCTTATTAAGGTTTACAAAACAACAACCCATCATCAACCTTACAACTCAAACCTAAACTGAAAAACATAATCACTAGATCTCAGTCTTTGTTCACCTTTATGCATCAATCTTTAAAAGATATTTGTGCGTGAACTTTTAACATCATCGATCTATAATTTTTGAAGCAGAGCATCTCTTTTATATTCGAAATGAAAGAAAAGATTTATAACAATATTGTTATAATCTTTTCTTTGGTTCGTTGGTTCGTTCAATGACAAATGATAACAACAACACAATCAACCTACCTGAGATCTTCAGTAAGATCTTGAAGCTGAGTACAATATGTAAAGTCTTCTAAGCATTTGTGGTGTTCGATTTGGACTAAAACGTACAAAGAAAGGTTGTGGATTGATTTCGATAAAAAAAGGGACAGATTTGTTATTTGATTTTGTGGATTGGTGATTTTTTTGTTTGACTGCATTTGGAAAGGTAAAGTGAGGATGGTAGGCGGACTGAATATGTGTGAGATTAGGTTAAGATATGTAAGTAATATTAGGGTTATAACATACCCGTTTATATTACACATGTTGGATCGGGTATGATTTTTCTTAGGCCGAGAGTTTAAACAAGTACAATGGGCTGGATTTTGATTGGATTTATTGGGTTTAACCTTAATGGACCTAACTTGAGCTATTAGTGGACAGTTAAAGTCTAACGTGAATTTGGACTTAAATGAATTTATTACTAATTGTTGTTAGTAACTGTCAACTTTTGGTAGTTATTTGGTTCATAATTATTTTTGGGGTTCGTAATGTCAAAGTTTATTATTCACGGGGATACATTTTTTGACAAGATCGGGAAACCATTATCAAGTTCACTTAAAAAGTCAAAAGGATAGTTTTGAGCGTTTAACCGCAAGATGTGACTACGGCGATAATTCTTTATTATTTATTTGAGATTGAAGTGGAATTTCACGGGTGCGTGTACTTAGTATCTCAAGATATCGGGGTTGGTTGGATGCATGATTCTTCGAGATCCTTGTTCGAGCTTTTGTCCGTACAAATGACAGAGACTTGAGTTGTCTAGTTATACCTGATGTAAGGAGTTACGTTGTTGTGCTCACAGAGTATAGCTATCACTTTAAAGGAGTTACGTTGTAGTGCTCAAGTGTCACCAAAAGATGTGGATAATTCAAGAGATGTTCATATACAATTAAGGATGGTAGGATGGGTATATGATTTCCTACCTTTATTGGCAATATTGGTTCTTAGTCATACAATAGTGCAAGTTTAAGTCACAAGTTTGGGTTATTCTGCTCCGTTCTCAAGTTCATAATATTGGGTTCTCTCCATCAGTAGTCACTACAAAAAGCCGTCAGAACGATAATGGGGTCGGTAAAGAGTTGGTTGAGAGAAGTATAAAAGAGTAGAGATGTTTATCAGCAGTTGATTCTCATGGGGCTAATTATGGTACTTCACACCTATTTGGTTAATTGGACATATGGGGTTATGCTGCCTCCGATTCTCATCGTTAACATAGTGTGTATGCTTCCGATTTCGAAGAAGACATCGTGGGGGAAGATAGAATGGGTGTCCTTTGAGGTTGCTTGACTTCTTTGCGAAAACCCTCTTCTTTCACGAGTTTTTTGCAAACAGGGGGAAGAAATGAGACGGTCAGTGGTTCAAACGTCTTACTTTGGTGTAATCGTCTCAACTTTCGCGGATTGTGAAGTGCTAAGTAGCCTACATATGTGAGAATATCCTGCTGATTTCTTGCATGTTACCCCCGAACAGAGCTTCCGCATTGAGTATAACCGTGATAATTTAACTACTCAGATTTGCTTGGTGTGGTTTAAACCTGGCTCTGATACCACTTGATGGATCTAAACACACACCTTGTGTTGTTGATACTTTGAGTAATATTATTAAGCACGCGGAATTTACTTAACAACACTTAGAAGACAGTTTATATGATGTATTGTGAGTGAGTATAGTTGTATGTAACAGAAAGCTCCAATATTATTAATGATAATAATACGAGTGATCTTAGCTATCACTAGGGTTACACCTTGAAGCTCTCTAGAATAATTCGTACCTATGATCATGACCTAGGATCTCCTTTTGTAGCACAATGAGTCCTTTACAAGATAAGTATAATGCTATCTAAATAGAATATTCACAAGATCTATTCTATACTTATCTATACACGAATACATAACAGTTATCTAGTAAGCAGTGGTAATAATATGTACTAGCAGTGGTAATGAGTTTCCACTGCTAGTGCATTCTTCAGCAGTGTCTTCCACAAGCCTATCAGTGGTAACTGTTAGCTTTATTCCCAACAAGTTATACATATGAGGAACATGTTTTGAAGATTTGATGTTTGCACACTTTTAAAGATGATTTTTGTAGTATCCACACAGTATGGTTCAATCGTACCCTTTTCGACATGCTCCTTGATGAAATGATATCAGAGAGCACCATGCTTGGATTTTGAATGTTGAACCGTAATGCAGGAGATGGCAGTGACACTCTTGGGGTCACAGTACATCGGGATATTGTCAAAAGATATAACCATAATCAATGCGCTGAGATCGCATCCATATGATTGGAGCAGAGCAGGCAGACATAGCTACATATCCAGCTTTTGTTGATGACAGTGATGTATAATCCTGCTTCTTTGATCGTATCCTTTTGCTACCAAACGAGATCTGTTACGGGATATTGTGCCTTTAGTGTCCAGCTTGTTTTACCAAATCCATTAAAGTCCAATGATGTGTCAAAGGTTGATGTTGGTAGAACGTATGCATATTAGACGGATCCAAATTGCGAGAAGATGACTCTGCTATATCAGGANAACGAGATCTGTTACGGGATATTGTGCCTTTAGTGTCCAGCTTGTTTTACCAAATCCATTAAAGTCCAATGATGTGTCAAAGGTTGATGTTGGTAGAACGTATGCATATTAGACGGATCCAAATTGCGAGAAGATGACTCTGCTATATCAGGAGCGGTTGGAGCCGGTGCAAATGGTTTGTCGAAAGCATTTCCGTCATAATCTGCAAGTGCGGGTACTTCTTGATTTTGTTGATCAATAGCTGTATCATTGTTGTTGGAAGCATTTTGTTCTTCTGTTGTTGGAGAATCGATTGGAGGTGCATCTACAGCAACGGTCGTTGTTGTAGATTCAGGTGTATCTTGAATTGGAATAGTATCAGGTTGTGCAACGGAAACAGTAGATACATCTGGAGCACGTTATTCGACATTCTCGGTGAACAGAGGAGCAAACAAAGTTTCCAAATTGTAGACGGGTGAGTGATAACAGTTCAGCTGAAGGATCTGTGAACTTTAGACGGTTGGTTGCGGGTCCTAAGCTGTTGTACTCAGAAGCCATAACATTAAGATCGGGTCCGAAACTGAGTTGTTCCGAAGCCATCATTTAAGTGCGGGTATCTACTTGGATCCCCATCATTGGGGGAAGATTGTTAGAACCTAAGTTTATGGTTCTAACACGTAAATGGAACGACATTTACGGGATTACATTATCTATCTTGAAAGGCACAAACACATGGACTAGAAGCGTCATTATTGTAAAGTTATGTGTTTGTTAGCCTTTATATACCCCTCCATACTTCCAGGAGGGGTGAGACTTTGTGTATTTTCCTTTCATTTTCATTATCAATAAAACACACACTAGTTTCCCTTCTCTCTCTACTTTCTATCACTAACCATGGAGGTCATCTTCTTCCATGTTACCCGACCTCCCGAATCCATAAATCAACAATAAAACTATGATCCAACAAGTGGCATCAGAGCCAAGGTTTCATATTTGTTGATTTTGTGGTCAAATCTTGTCAAAAATGTGATCTTTTATGTTATTTTAACCATGGGTCGGAACTGTTTATTATATTTTTTGGTTACAACAGTTTTATGGTATCAATATGGTCAATAAAGTCTCAACCTTTCATAACCAGTATCATATATCTGTTTCTTGAGGTCATTTATGTACCTCAATAACAGTTTTTTATGTTAAAGTTATCATTTTTATGACTATTTGTACCAAACCCGTGGAAACTTTTGTGGTCAATTATATATGGTCAGAAACATGGTCTAATAGTGGTCAAAAATGTCATCGGAAACTGCTTAAAGCGACATCGGAATCTGGAAAAAAGTCGCCGGAATCTTGTCGGAATTTCTTGTATAAGAAATTTTTGAAAAGTACTTGTTTTCGAGAAAAATACTGGTTATCGAGAACATTAAACCCTAAACTGTCGAAATCTTTTTTCTCGATAACCAGGTTCTCAATATGTCTAAGTTCTTGATAACGAAAGATCTCGATAAGTAATATTTCTCGATAAAATTTCTCGATAAAAGGTTTCTCGATAAGTTGAAATTTTTCGAAATCTTTTTGAATGCATATTTATCGAGAACTTTTATAATGAAAAAGAATATGAAGATGAAGAGAAGACACGATTGACCATAAACCCAAATAACAATGACTCAATTTGTGACCTCAGTGTTGTACATCATAAGTCACTAAACTCAAACCGAACCAAAATCATACGAGACTGCCATGTACATGAAGTTAACATAATTTCACCAAATCGACAGTCAACAACAACTCCATCTTAACAATCCTAATTCCCTATCCAACTCCTCACATATCACAACTAAACAAGATCTCATCTTTGTTTTCTTTGTATCTCTCATGAGATTACAAGTACTTTAAAAGTCTTTATCACAAGAAAACTAATAACATCACAGATCTTGACCAAGACTCAATATCCCATCTCTACAAACCACTTTCAAGACTCTAACTTAAAATGAAATTACTTAAAGATCTCAGTCAAGTCTCTTCGTGTGTCAACATATGTTTACAGCCTTCAACAAACACGAATAGAAAATAACCATCATCGATCTTTTTGCTTCATTAAATATACGAAATATAAAGAGAGAATGATAACAAGCATGTTATATTTAGTCCTTCATTCATTCAAAACACAACAACACAACACGACTACAATTGTGTAGAACCTACCGTGACCCTTCAAAGGATCTTGACGTCTTTGATGAAAGCTTCTTGATTCGGTATTGTGCAACAACAGCAGATATGGATCCGGTTATGAATGTGTGATTGTAGTTTGTTTTGGATTAGATGAAATGATGTTGGTATGAATCGTTTGTTGTTTAGATGGTGATGAAGATGAGATCGATTGATGATGATGGAGATGTATGTGGTTAAGTTAACTGACTTGGGAAGTAGAGCTTGGTTGACAGATTTACGGGGTGATGAGGTAGGTTTGGTGAGAGTGTTTGAAGAAGGGGGCGGATGACTATAACGATTAGGGTTAACATATGAGATATTAGGGTACTATCTTGTCTTATATATCCCTAATACTAGGGTTATAATCTTATTGAGTTGGGTTTGTGTTTAGACCGGGCCTCATTTTTTTAACCTCAAGGGATTGGGATTGGATTTGCTATATTTCTTGGGCCGAGTACTTCATTACTTATTGGATCCAGATTTGTGTCTAGTTATATTGTTGGGATGTGCTTGTGAGCCGAAATTATATCAAAAACATGGGCTGAAATGTGATTGTTCAAATGTATTTTAATACATTGAGTTAATATTTGATATAACGTTTGGCGAAAATGAGTGGTACTTTGGTTGTAGCAAATGTTCACGGGGATACGGATACAATTTTGACAAGATCAGGAACTCATTATCAAGTTCATTTAAATCGTCAAAAGGCTAGAATTGAGCATTAACCGCAAGATGTGACTACGGCGATAATTTGTTATTATTTATTTGAGATTGAAGTGAAATCTCATGGGTGCGTGTACTTAGTATCTCGAGATATCGGGGTTGGTTGGATGCAAGATTCTTCGAGATCCTTGTTTGAGCTTTTAACCTTTACAATGACAAAGACTTGAGTTGTCTAGTTATACATGATGTTTGGGGATTCTGCGTGTATAGCTATCACTTTAAGGAGTTACGTTGTAGTGCTCAAGTGTCACCAAAAGATGTGGATAATTCAAGAGATGTTCGTATACAATTAAGGATGGTAGGATGGGTATATGATTTCCTACCTTTATTGAAATTCTCAATAATTGTTCTTAGTCATACTATAGTGCAAGTTTAAGTCACAAGTTCGGGCTATTTTACTTCGCTCTCAAGTTCATAATATTGAGTTTTCTCCATCAGTAGTCACTACAAAAAGCCGTCAAAACGATAATGGAGTCGGTAAAGAGTTGGTTGAGAGAAGTATTAAAGAGTAGAGATGTTTATCAGCAGTTGATTCTCATGGGGTAATTATGGTACTTCACACCTGTTTGGTTAATTGGACATATGGGGTTATGCTGCCTCCGATTCTCATCGTTAACAAAGTGTGTATGCTTCCGATTTCGAAGAAGACATCATGGGGGAAGATAGAATGGGTGTCCTTTGAGGTTGCTTGACTTCTTTGCGAAAACCCTCTTCTTTCACGAGTTTTTGCAAACAGGGGGAAGAAATGAGACGGTCAGTGGTTCAAACGTCTTACTTTGGTATAATCGTCTCAACTTTCGCGGATTGTGAAGTGCTAAGTAGCCTACATATGTGAGAATATCCTCCTGATTTCTTGCATGTTACCCCGAACAGAGCTTCCGCATTCAGTATAACCGTGATAATTTAACTACTCAGATTTGCTTGGTGTGGTTTACTGTCTCATCTACAAATTCCGCTGCGTACTCAAAACTTCAAAAGTTAGAAGACTTGTTTACTACATCAAAGTTTCTAATCTGCTGAAGACGGTTGTCAGTTTGGGGGGAAGCCGATTCAGAAACTTCGCCAAAAAGAAGTGTACGAAGAAGCCGCTAAAGACATGCAGCATGAATTGGGGGGAAGTTAATCCACTTCATGCATATTACATCATTTGTCTACAAGTGAAGAAAAAGTTCTCAAGTCGAGGTACAAGATGAAGACAAAGAGCGTCAACTGTAGACATCCTCACCACTTGAAGACCCGACGATAACCTTTCTTTATTTGTATTTGTACTTGTAGGAAATGTTGTAAGTAATCCCTTATGTCGCCCCATTGGGGGAAGATTGTTAGAACCTAAGTTTATTGTTCTAACACGTAAATGGAACGACATTTACGGGATTACATTATCTATCTTGAAAGGCACAAACACATGGACTAGAAGCGTCATTATTGTAAAGTTATGTGTTTGTTAGCCTTTATATACCCCTCCATACTTCCATGGAGGGGTGAGACTTTGTGTATTTTCCTTTCATTTTCTTTATCAATAAAACACACACTAGTTTCCCTTCTCTCTCTACTTTCTCTCACTAACCATGGAGGTCATCTTCTTCCATGTTACCCGACCTCCCGAATCCATAAATCAACAATAAAAACTACGATCCAACAAGTGGCATCAGAGCCAAGGTTTCATATTTGTTGATTTCGTGGTCAAATCTTGTCAAAAATGTGATCTTTTATGTTGTTTTAACCATGGGTTGGAACTGTTATTATATTTTTTGGTTACAACAGTTTTATGGTATCAATATGGTCAATAAAGTCTCAACCTTTCATAACCAGTATCATATATCTGTTTCTTGAGGTCATTTATGTACCTCAATAACATTTTTTTATGTTAAAGTTATCATTTTTATGACTATTTGTACCAAACCCGTGAAAACTTTTGTGGTCAATTATATATGGTCAGAAACATGGTCTAATAGTGGTTAAAAATGTCATCGGAAACTGCTTAAAGCCATATCGGAATCTGGAAAAAAGTCGCCGGAATCTGGTCGGAATTTCTTGTATAAGAAATTTTCGAAAAGTACTTGTTTTCGAGAAAAATACTGGTTATCGAGAACATTAAACCCTAAACTGTCGAAATATTTTTTCTCGATAACACAGACCCTAAACTGTCGAGAAAATTTTTCTCGATAACTAATGATTTTGAAAACTTCAACCATGTTCTCGATAAGTCTCATTTTTCTCGATAAAAGATCTCGAAAATTATTTCTCGATAAGTTGCAAATTCTCAAAAAAAAATTGTCAAAAACTAACCAAATGAAAAAGAGAAAAAGAAGAGATGAAGCAGACTCAGACCACAACCTAAATAACACAACTCTTTGGTGACCTCAGTGTATACATCATAAGCCACACGAACCAAAACCAGCCCATTCACAACCATAACCGACTCATCATCTAAATTAAAACCCAACTTCAATCTCATATCTCAACAAAGACTCGTATTTAAAGAAAAATTATATAATCTCAGTTCTCTTTCGTGTTCCTTAAAATGATTCAAGATCTTTACAAGACCTAACACACGAAATGAAACCATCGCAGATCCATATTTGAAGTTTTACTTCAATGTATATCCGAACCGTTAGAATTGAAACATAACTACAAAGTCATTTTCTTTTCTTGATTCGTTCATTGACCAAGACCTAAACGAAAACAACATTAAGAGCCTACCTTAGATCTATACAAGATCTTGAAGCCAAACCGTCAAAGTTGGTATTCAGATGTTGTCTGTATCTTGCTTTTAACGAAGAAACAAAGAACTGATTATTGTTGTTAGAGTTTAATTGATATGGGCGATTAATCTTTGGGCATAGCTGCGTTTTCTTTTTTCTGTGAAGGAGGATTATGGATGTTGTGCTTGGTTGTGATTGAGAGTATGACTGCTAAGAGAGATAAAAGGTGAGATTTTTTTGGGTCTGCGTTTGGAGATATGATAGGGGAAGGGGGCGGAAAAAATGAAGCGAGATATTAGGGTTTGGTTACTATGAGATAAGTTAGGGTTGTAATAGTTTTATTACCTCTTTGAACCATGGATCGGGTATTATAATTTGGGTTATACCGGATTTTTTTTTGGGCCTTAGATGATTTATCACATGCTTCGTTGTGTTGGATTTGGCTTATGCAGTTTTGGATCCAAAATAGTTATATCAAAATTTGGGCTAAAAGGTTATTAGTATCATAATGTATTTTTAATACATTGTATAAATTTTGGTATAATTGTTGGCAAGAAGAATTATATTTTGGTCACTACAAATTTTCACGGGGATACAGATACATTTTTGACAAGATTGGGACACCATTATCAAGTTCACTTAAACCGTCAAAAAGGCTAGTTGTTTGAGCATTTAACCGCAAGATGTGACTATGGCGGTAATTTTTTATTATTTATTTGAGATTGAAGTGAAATCTCACGGGTGCGTGTACTTAGTATCTCAAGATATCAGGATTGGTTGGATGCAAGATTCTTCGAGATCCTTGTTTGAGCTTTTAACCTTTACAATGACAAAGACTTGAGTTGTCTAGTTATACATGATGCTTGGGGATTCTGCGTGTATAGCTATCACTTTAAGGAGTTACGTTGTAGTGTTCAGTGTCACACAAAGTTGTGGATACTCAAGAGGTGATGTACATCTTATACTTGATGGTGCTAGAGTATAGAGTACTTAGGGATTCGATGGTGGACGAACTCTCTTCGCCGCTCTTAGTCATATATTAGTGCAAGTTTAAGTCACAAGTTCGGATTATTCTACTCCATTCTCAAGTTCATAATATTGGGTTTTCTCCATCAGTAGTCGCTGCAAAAAGCCGTCAGAACGATAATGGGGTCGGTAAAGAGTTGGTTGAGAGAAGTATAAAAGAGTAGAGATGTTTATCAGCAGTTGATTCTCATGGGGCTAGTTATGGTACTTCACACCTATTTGGTTAATTGGACATATGGGGTTACGCTGCCTCCGATTCTCATCGTTAACATAGTGTGTATGCTTCCGATTTCGAAGAAGACATCGTGGGGGAAGATAGAATAGGTGTTGCTTGAGGTTGCTTGACTTCTTTGCGAAAACCCTCTTCTTTCCCGAGTTTATGCAAACCGGGGGAAGAAATGAGACGGTCAGTGGTTCAAACGTCTTACTTTGGTGTAATCGTCTCAACTTTCACGGATTCTGAAGTGCTAAGTAGCCTACATATGTGAGAATATCCTGCTGATTTCTTGCATGTTACCCCCGAACAAAGCTTCCGCATTGAGTATAACCGTGATAATTTAACTACTCAGATTTGCTTGGTGTGGTTTACTGTGTCATCTACAAATTCCGCTGCGTACTCAAAACTTCAAAAGTTAGAAGACTTGTTTACTACATCAAAGTTTCAAATCTGCTGAAGATGGTTGTCAGTTTGGGGGGAAGCCGATTCAGAAACTTCGCCAAAAAGAAGTGTACGAAAAAGCCGCTAAAGACATGCAGCATGAATTGGGGGGAAGTTAATCCATTTCATGCATATTACATCATTTGCCTACAAGTGAAGAACAAGTTCTCAAGCCGAGGTACAAGATGAAGACAAAGAGCGTCAACTGCAGTCATCCTCAGCACTTGAAGAGCCGATGATAACCTTTCTTTATTTGTATTTGTACATGTAGGAAATGTTGTAAGTAATCCCTTATGTCGCCCCTTGGTTGGATGCAAGATTCTTTGAGATCCTTGTTCGAGCTTTTGTCCGTACAAATGACAGAAACTTGAGTTGTCTAGTTATACATGATGTTTGGGGGTTCTGCGTGTATAGCTATCACTTTAAAGAGTTACGTTGTAGTGCTCAGTGTCACACAAAGTTATGGATACTCAAGAGGTGATGTACATCCTAGACTTGATGATGATAGAGTATAGTGTACTTAGGGATTCGATGGGGGACGAACTCTCTACGCCGCTCTTAGTCATACAATAGTGCAAGTTTAAGTCACAAGTTTGGGTTATTTTTGGGTTTTCTCCATCAGTAGTCACTGCAATAAGCCGTCAGAACGATAATGGGGTCAGTAAAGAGTTGGTTGAGAGAAGTATAAAAGAGTAGAGATGTTTATCAGCAGTTGATTCTTATGGGGCTAGTTATGGTACTTCACACCTGTTTGGTTGATTGGACATATGGGGTTACGCTGCCTCCGATTCTCATCGTTAACATAGTGTGTATGCTTCCGATTTCGAAGAAGACATCGTGGGGGAAGATAGAATAGGTGTTGCTTAAGGTTGCTTGACTTCTTTGCGAAAACCCTCTTCTTTCACGAGTTTTTGCAAACAGGGGGAAGAAATGAGACGGTCAGTGGAAGTTATACATGATATTTGGGGGTTATGCGTGTATAGCTATCACTTTAAGGAGTTACGTTGTAGTGCTCAGTGTCACACAAAGTTGTGGATACTCAAGAGGTGATGTACATCCTAGACTTGATGATGATAGAGTATAGTGTACTTAGGGATTCGATGGGGGACGAACTCTCTACGCCGCTCTTAGTCATACAATAGTGCAAGTTTAAGTCAGAAGTTTGGGTTATTTTACTTCGCTCTCAAGTTCATAATATTGGGTTTTCTCCATCAGTAGTCACTGCAAAAAGCCGTCAGAACGATAATGGGGTCGGTAAAGAGTTGGTTGAGAGAAGTATAAAAGAGTAGAGATGTTTATCAGCAGTTGATTCTCATGGGGCTAGTTATGGTACTTCACACCTGTTTGGTTAATTGGACATATGGGGTTACGCTGCCTCCTATTCTCATCGTTAACATAGTGTGTATGCTTACGATTTCGAAGAAGACATCGTGGGGGAAGATAGAATAGGTGTTGCTTGAGGTTGCTTGACTTCTTTGCGAAAACCCTCTTCTTTCACCAGTTTTTGCAAACACGGGGAAAAAATGAGACGGTCAGTGGTTCAAATGTCTTACTTTGGTCTAATCGTCTCAACTTTCACGGATTGTGAAGTGCTAAGTAGCCTACATATGTGACAATATCCTGCTGATTTCTTGCATGTTACCCCCGAACAGAGCTTCCGCATTGAGTAAAACCGTGATAATTTAACTACTCAGATTTGCTTGGTGTGGTTTACTGTGTCATCTACAAATTCCGCTGCGTACTCAAAACTTCAAAAGTTAGAAGACTTGTTTACTACATCAAAGTTTCGAATCTGCTGAAGACGGTTGTCAGTTTGGGGGAAGCCGATTCAGAAACTTCGCTAAAAAGAAGTGTACGAAGAAGCCGCTAAAGACATGCAGCATGAATTGGGGGGAAGTTAATCCATTTCATGCATATTACATCATTTGCCTACAAGTGAAGAAAAAGTTCTCAAGCCGAGGTACAAGATGAAGACAAAGAGCGTCAACTGCAGTCATCCTCAGCACTTGAAGAGCCGATGATAACCTTTCTTTATTTGTATTTGTACTTGTAGGAAATGTTGTAAGTAATCCCTTATGTCGCCCCATTGGGGGAAGATTGTTAGAACCTAAGTTTATGGTTCTAACACGTAAATGGAACGACATTTACGGGATTACATTATCTATCTTGAAAGGCACAAACACATGGACTAGAAGCGTCATTATTGTAAAGTTATGTGTTTGTTAGCCTTTATATACCCCTCCATACTTCCATGGAGGGGTGAGACTTTGTGTATTTTCCTTTCATTTTCATTATCAATAAAACACACACTAGTTTCCCTTCTCTCTTTACTTTCTCTCACTAACCATGGAGGTCATCTTCTTCCATGTTACCCGACCTCCCGAATCCATAAATCAACAATAAAACTACGATCCAACAGGCTTGATGTATCTTTGACACCCACGAAAGAAGGAAATACTGAGATCTTACATTCTTGTTATTATTCGAGTCTCTGGGATGTTGAGGGGTTAGGATGAATGATATTAATTGAGCTGTTGTTGTTTTGAAGTGGTTAATGGATATGTTTTGTTATAGTCATGGCTTAGCTGTGGTTTCTTCTTTCTTTTTCAATAAGACTTGTGATGTTGGACTGCTAAAGGTTAATTTGGTTTTTAGCAATTGGATTTGGTTTTGCTTAAAGTGGTATTGTTGTTCCATGATCGGTTCTACCTCTTCTTTTCTTTTTGTGAACAAACCGCTATTTCTGAGAAAAATTTGGCAGCATCTCATTTCATTTTGGAAACAAAAGGAATTTTAAAAAGCAAACCGCTACACCCAAACAGCTACTGAAAACTAACCGCTGGTTGAACAAACCACTGAAATATGTACTAACCACTGGGACAGAAATTAACCGCCAGATAGAAAAAAAAATGAGTTAACCGCTGGTTTGATGGACATAATAAGACTTAACCGCTGGACAGAATAAGACTTAACCGCTGTTGACTGAGTCAAACCGCTGTTGACTAAGTCAAACCACTGAACTTAGAAAACAACTAAACTTAGAAAACCGCTGCAACGAGACAAAAATGTCACTATCGTCCTTTTTGTCTTTATCTCGTTTTATAGCAAACCTCTACCAAGAAACAAACTAACCTCTACCAACAACATAACTAACCTCTACCAAGAATATCATCACAAACCAACTCGAATATGCCCAAATCTTGCACTAAACTAGTGAAATCCACCAACCAATCACAAAATTCAGCATCATCAACCAATATAAACACAAAAGTACCAACAAATAACAAGATTAACCACAAAACAAAGCTCGAATGAGAAAGTAAAGATAAGCAATACGAACAAAAGGAAACACAAAACCAATCTTAAGAATCAAGCAAATACTATCCCAAAGATGAAACCTTGGCTCTTGATACCAATTTGTAGGATACACATAATCATAACTAGATTGGTTTTAGTGTTTATGGATAGAGTAGTAGTCATTCGGGAGGTCTTGGATTGTGGAAGAACATGGAAACCATTGTTAGAGTTTAGAGAGGGAAAGTGTAGAGAGAGTGGAACCTTAGAGAGAGAAAGTGAAACCAAAAAAAGAAAATAGATTGAGGAGGTTCACAAAGAAAATAGATTGAGGAGGTTCACCCTCTCCAAGGATGGAGAGGGTATACATGTTCATGAGTTTTGCCACTTGGGCTGCGGATCAGGTATACAGTGGGTAAAGACCCGTCCTTCTTCCGTGAACTAATCTAGTACTAATTTACGATTTACTAACTAATATAACTACTACGAGCTAAAACAATGCTTAATCATATCTGGGGTTGACCGAATCTTTCTCATAAAAAAAACGTATTCCTAACATCTAGGCAATCCTTAAGATACCTAAGGTACTCACTATGGACAAGCGCATTATTCCTAAGGGGAATAGGAATATTAATGGCATCACAAGCAATTCTTTTCATTTTATCGATCTTGGTGAGACTGCAATCACATGCAGTGACGAGCATTTTCCCTTTCACCTGAGTCTTTAGATTCTCAATTTCATTTAACAAAGAAGCGATTTTCTCATTCGTTTTATTACGTGTGATCTTAATCGACTCTTGCAACTCTTTGTAATGTTGTTTGATCTTTGAATTTTCAGCTTGAAAACAATCATTCTCATACTNAATAGGAATATTAATGGCATCACAAGCAATTCTTTTCATTTTATCGATCTTGGTGAGACTGCAATCACATGCAGTGACGAGCATTTTCCCTTTCACCTGAGTCTTTAGATTCTCAATTTCATTTAACAAAGAAGCGATTTTCTCATTCGTTTTATTACGTGTGATCTTAATCGACTCTTGCAACTCTTTGTAATGTTGTTTGATCTTTGAATTTTCAGCTTGAAAACAATCATTCTCATACTTAATGTTGTTAATGACGTTTTGAATTTGAAGATTTTGAGTCTAAACACGGAGGTTTCTGAGTATCAATCGCTACACCTTTTTTCGTCTTTAATTGAGCAATTTGAATCTTCAGTTTCCGAATCGTGTTAGTGTGAGCTTGAATTTTTTCATCCCGTTTGGCTAATTCAAAATATGCATCGAATTCAGGAGCATCCGAGGATGTCTTGGCATTTGAGTTTCTAATACTTTCTTCTAGGTGTTGGTATCTTAATTGCAAGTTAAGATTATCAACCTCTAGTTTTGAAAAATGTTTGACCATGTTATCATGATCATCTTTTTGAATTTTTCGCGCAATTTTAAATTCTCCCCCTCAAGCTCAACAACACAATTCTGGACAACATTTAACATAACAGACATTTCATGAAATTGGGAAGCAGTTAAAGATGAATCCGTAGCAGTATAAAACACATCTTGAGCAATGCACATAGCAATTAAATTTTCATTCATGATGAGAGCATTCTTCCTCACAATTTCACTATGTTGAAGATCTACTACAGTTTGTTTTCCTTCCAGTTCCAGATTTTTAAACACCTCTTTCATTTCATTAATCTCTGATTTAAGAGACGTTTCCATGCATTCAAAATGTTCTTTGATTTGTTTAAAAAATGGAATGACTTCAGTGAGATAACATTCTTTTGTAACTTCAAAACCCCTTTCCACCTCAGTAATTCCCGTTGGAGTAATTCTCTTTTTACATGTTTTGTCAAAATCAGCAAACATTTGATACAGAACATACATGCTAATAAGGGTTTTACATTGAGTGGGCAGAGCTATCTGAACTAGGTTCATTGGTGTATTGGGAGGATACACCGTTGGGGTAGCAAACTTAAGGGGAGTGTTACTAAGTTGTTCAGCTTTCAGTTTTTCAACGTCTAAAGTCCAAAAAATCTATTCTGGAGTTAACCTGGTTTGGGGCACGAAAACGGTCAAACGGTTCTGTTCATAGTAGTTATGGGGCTTGACATTGACACAATTTTCAATGCTCTTGGGATCCTTCATTTTATCCTCAAGTCTTTTCCTATTTTCAGTTTCAAATTCATCAATCTCTTCTGTGTTACGCACATTAGGTGGGGCATGATTGGGCTTAAGCATTACATTAAAATCATATAAGGCAGGTTGAGAGGCACTAACGTTCCTAAGAAAATTAGTTTTAGGCACTCCTGTATCCTTATTACTATGTTTATCACTAAG
>LBNU01017927.1:39216-71729 GCA_014162995.1 Artemisia annua
GTACAAAATTTTGAAAATTGTTCTAAAACATGTAGGGCAACTAGAGAATGTGAAAGGCTTAATGAATTATGTGAGAGTCAAAGAACAGAGTTGTTTGATGCTAATTATACTGTGTCAAATCATAGGAGAGGCATATCTGTGTTAGAAAAACAACTAGAGCATTATAGGGAAAATGAATCTAAATTCAGTGATGATATGATTGTCATTAAAAGAGAATTAGATCATAAGATAGCAGTAAATGAGGCTTTGAAAGAAGAGGTTGAAAGACTTAAAAAGGTGAATGAAAATGTAAATTTATCTGTTGACACCTTGTTTTATCAATCTAAGTCTATTGAAAAGATTTGGGATGCTCAAATAACTAATAAGGCTAAGTCTGGTTTAGGATACAACACTGTACCTCCACCACTTAGAGGTGTTCCAGCACCTCTATACTTATCATTCATCATGTAAGTTGTTTATATACTGGTTGTTGTCGATTATACACTCAAGAAACCAGATTTGGATTGGCTTTACTCACTTTGGAATTAGGGTTTTCCTGGAACATATACCTGCTGCTTATATCATATTTGACTAAAACCCTAGTTCACTTTGATTTTGGTTACTAGTCTGATGGAAGCATAATGGGAGTAAGACTATGTCGATTATGGTTACTGGAATAATTTGTAACGTTACTGGTTTGGAAGTAAAGATGTAACTTTACTTTGCGTGGGAATAATGTTACGTTTTGTAAAGGCTACAAGGATACTGAGGTTACTTGTCACGTTTGATTGGTTAGAAGTAAGTCTACTGCTCATCAAGTTTTGTACTGCACGTTGAATGCTGGTCCTCAAGAGTTAGCATCGAAGAGATTAGTACTGATGGTCCTCATGTGTAAGTACTGGTCCAAGATTAGTACAACTGCTCGTGGTCCTTATATTCAATTTGTTATGTTACTAATGGACGCGTTTTGTGAGGAGTAAGGCTACAAGATGATGTGGTCATTTTAAAGATTCTAGCTATCTATTCTGATGTCTACCACATGGTTTCTACTGATTGATATAAGCTCACAAGTTCCCACTGCTCGACTTCATGGTTTCCACTGGTAGTACAAGTTCCCACTGCTACGCTAGGATGTTACCACTGCTAGTGTAAATCGTTTCCACTGCTAATGTTAACACGTTTCCACTGCTGCTTCGATTGTATGCACTGCTATGTTTATTTTTGAAGCTACTCGACGTGTCAAATATTTCTGGGCTTTCAAAGTTGATGTGGTTCTACCTCGTACTATTTTTACATCAAGAGGTTGATTATTATTGAATTGATTCAATATCATGAATTTCATTGGAGGATTCTTATCATGGGTCGGTGAGAATAATTCATATAGTACGATTTTCATGTATTGCATGTTATCTCATTGACTGATTCAACAAGATTAAACCTCGTACCTATTTGTTATTAATACTAATTCAAGATATTGGGTCAGTGGCTTTGATATTGGAGATTCGATTATAAGGTCAGAATGCTATTGGTATATATTTGTTCTGTGATTTATTTAATCACTTTGGTTAAGTAATTGGTGGACCTGATTCAATGATTATACACTCTTATTCGAAGGTTTAAGGATTTTGAGGTTGCGTATAGAATGATTTTGGTTCTCAGTTTGAAAAAGGTCTTGGATGACACACAAAAGAAGTTCTTGGTTTATGTTGTTACAAGATTTATGGCTCGTTCTTATTTGATTTAATTGGTTACGAAGAAAGGTTTTTATCACCTTTTTGACGATGAAGTGGAATTATTCGGGTTAGTGTTCTTATTATATCTACGAATTGACAAACACTTGAAGGAGTTACATTATTGTGCTCAATGATTTTTGTCAAGAGATTGCGGTCTCCCTATACAACGTTTTGGGTATACGTTCGAAGTTATATTTAAGACATGAGTTTGGATTGTTCTACTTCAACATCAAGTTGGTCATACTTAGTTTTCTTCATCAGTAATCATTACATAGAGCCTACAGAATTGAAGATTCAAGAATGGTTAACATATGGGTTTCAGGGGAAGCTTATTGTTAAAATGATTAACCATTTATGTGCTACATCAAGGTGAAGGTTTTCATGATTATTCGTTGGTATTCTTACTGAAGATTTGGGATTTTTATGTCTTGGGTTCATTTAATAAGTAAGCATTTTGGTGTTCTTAATGGTGGGTAATTCAAGACATTAAAGGACTAAATTGGATGTATGGTACTGGTTGGTGATTATGAAGATCAAGGTTTTTCTACTGCTAGTTGATATTATTACTACTAGTCTTGATTTCTACTGTTTCAAGTCCATTTATAGATGCGGAAAACTTAATGGTGGGCGACTTTGAAATATTGGAAAGATGGATTGGACGTGTAATATTGATTCGTGGTTGTGAAGATCAAGGTTGCTTACACTTGTCCCCTATTTGATGATGACAAAAAGGGGAAGAAGAATATTTAGAAGATTGCAACTTGTAGAGCCTTGGTGATATAGCATGGTTTAAGGGGAAGTTCGTTATCTTTCATATATGTTAACTTCAGGGGAAGTTCGTGCTTACTTGGTTTTGTCATATCAACTAGGGGAAGATTGTTGGGATTTATACTTTGAGTTGATATTGACAAAATATGAAAGATGAAGGACAAAGACGAAGAATGAAACAAGAAGGACTTGCTTTACAAAGAAGTTATTACAATTTAGTCCTTCGTAGTATTTTGTAACCCTAGTATCTCTATTATATAAAGAGATACAGGGAATAGGTTTTAATATGTACGTACAAGATGTAAAACCAGGAAAAGTGTGTGTGGGAAACCTAGGCGTAGGGTTTGGGAAAAACGCCTAGGTTAGAGTGTTTGTGTAAAGCCTCAAGGATCATAGATCCCTGTTAGAGTGTAACCGTGCTATACTTGATCACATAGCATTGGGGCTTATTGTATTTTTAGTGTTAGGAGATGATGACGAAGAAACCTTGTTAGCAATAATAATGATGTTTTGTTTATTCCGCTGCGTATCATGTTTCTTATCATTATTATTGTTTAATCCCTAGATGAGGTCTAACAAACCTCGAGCTAAAACGATCTCAACATGTGAGATTACACTAGCAGTGGAAACACCATTACCACTGCTAGCACACATAGTTACCACTGCTAGTACATACTGTTACCACTGCTAATAAGATAACTGTTATGATAAGTATGGAAATGATCTTGTAAATATTCTATTTAGTTAGTCTTATACTTATCTTGTAAAGGACTCCTTGTGTCCTATAAAAGGAGATCCTAGATTAGGGTTTTATATATCAGTTGTCAATACAACTCACAGACGAATTATTCTAGAGAGCTTCAAGGTGTAACCCTAGTGATAGCTAAGATCACTCGTATTATTATCATTAATAATATTGGAGCTTTGTGTTACATACTACTGTTCTTATTCACAATACATCACATAAACAATCTTCTAAGTGTTGCTAAGTAAATTCCGCGTGCTTAACAACATTACTCAAAGTATCTCTAACACAAGGTGTGTGTTTAGATCCATCAAGTGGTATCAGAGCCAGGTTTCTGATACTTTGAATTAGAAGATCCAGAAGAACAGTTTACTTACAAGGAAGATGGCATTCTCCGACTCAGAGGTACATTCAATTATAAGTTGTGCTAAATCTTGTTCTGCTTTAAAAGAATATGAAAAACTTAAAAAGCAATATGATGAACAGAGGTTAGAGCTAAATCAAACTAGTTATAACTTATCTAATCACAAAAGAGGCATATCAGTTTTAGAAGCACAGTTAGAACACTATAGGGCTAATGAAACTAAATACAATGATGATATAGCTGTTCTAAAAAGAGATCTAGAATATAAAATTGCTGTTAATGAGGCTCTTAGAGAAGAAATTGAGAGACTTAAAAAGCTTAATGATAATGTGCAAATTAGTGTAGACACTCTTGAGCACTCTTCTAAAGGAGTGAAAAACATGATAGAGTGTCAAATCATTAATAAAGCTAAGTCAGGTGTTGGATACAAGTCAGTTCCTCCACCATACAGAGGTGTTCCTTCACCTCCTGGAATTGACCTAGCACATACAGGTTTAGAAGAGTTTCAAGAGCCTAAGTTTGAGTATGGGCCAAAAGCTACTGAGAGTCCTAAAATAGAAGAGGTGTTTGAGAGTGCAAGTGATACTTCTCTTGCTAATGAAGTTGTGTCTGAAAATAAGAGTAAAATAGAAACCACTGTTCCAAAAGTGGTTAAGGAAGTGGTTAAAGAACCAACTGTTAAACCTAGAAAACAAGTTAAACAATCTAGGTCAACAATTAGATATGCTGAGATGTATAGATCTCAGAACAGGACAAAAAGGACTAGGGGAAACCAGAGAAACTGGAACAACCTTAAGTCCCAACAGCTAGGTAATAATTTTGTCATGTTTAGTAAGGCTTGCTATGTGTGTGGAAGTTTTGATCACTTGCAGGCTAGATGTAGTTACCATCAAAGAAATATGATGGTAAATGGGAATTCTAGGGTATCTGGGTATTCAAATGCAAGGGTGAACACAAAAAGTTTTTCAAGAAACACTTACCCTAATGTTAACTACAACATAACTCCCAGAGCAGTTATGTTAAGGTCTGGCACCAAACCTCTTTATACTGCTAGTCCAAACAAGACTGTTTACCCCAAACAAACTGTTTCATGTGCAAAACCAAAATTTTCAAATTATAAGCAAGCACAAACAGTTAACAAGGCCTTTTTCAAGAAAACAGCTGAACCAAGTCAAAAATGGGTGCCTAAGGTTTCAACTGCTAAGCCAGCAGTTCCCACTGTTAGGCCAAAAGTTTCTACTGATAGGCAAAAGAAAGCTGTTAAGGGTAATATGGGAAATGGCATGAAAGCTACAGCACAATGGGTTTGGAGACCAATAACAGGTGACAAAGCATCTATGGTATTAAAGAAACACACTTATATTGATGCAAGAGGGAGAGTCAAGTCAGTAATGGCTTGGGTTTCCAATGTTTAGTTGTCTGTTCTAGTATGTTTTGTTAGTCATATTCATTATTGTTAAATGGAAAATATATTGTCTTGTATTTTCTTGGTTTTGGACTAACAAATGCAGGTTGATAAAGCAAATGATTTGGAACTATGAGATTGCTTGATATGTGAATTGGACTGTATGCTGAGATAGAGTTTGGAGTGTGTAACTGAGACACACAACAAATGGTTATTGATTCACCATGTCTAATCCACATAAGAATCAACTAGTCCAGAGCAAACGGCTACTGGTAAAGACTTCACAAATCCGTTTATGGTTGATAGTTTACCAAAAACTATATGGTTATCAACTCACCTTGCTTCACAGTGAAGAGTTGGCTAGTCCATAGCAAACGGCTAATGGTAAAGACATCTCAAATCCGTTGATAGCTGGTAATTTGCTCAAAATTATAAGTATTTTTCAAAGGTTATGAGCAGTGTTATTTATACTGCTTAGCTAATTGTATGGTAAAGGGCTATCACTACTGTGTCAAGTTTAATAGCTTCACAGGACAGAGATAACATCAATAAGACCACTACCATAGCAACACCTAATGTGTCTAATCCTTTTGGATTGGATACAGATGGTGGAATCCCAAGCTAAATGAAACATATGGGTGGTTCAGAAGTAATATCTAGTTTAACTAGGTAAGAAACTGAATCTTTGCCTAAAGATGCACCTCTCCCAGAAGGTAATACATCTGGAAGTGCTGAAGGCAGTATGATACAAAAGGAATTGATGGAACTCTGTACCATTTTATCTGATTGTGATGATTTATGTGGTGATTCTCCCAAACAGGGGAGGAAAAATGATGGTAAGGTTCAGGGGAGGATTGCTCTCAGGTTAAAGAAAGATTGCTCTCAGTCCACACAAGCAGAGAAATTCAAAACATATGCTGAGACTAAGGGGAGGAGAATAGACTTTGAAGATGATGCTGATTTTGATTTTGGTATCTCAGACTTGAGATTTGATGAACCAGTTGGAGCAAGCAATGATACTGAAGCAGTTGCTAATCAAGAAACAGAGGATAGACTTCATGATGATGATCTAACTGAGTTAGTAGATTCAGGTGTTCAGATCTTACTTGAAACAATCTTGGACACAGCTACAAGTCAACCTCACCAAGCTGCTTCCACTGCAGAGCAAGTATCTTCAACTGCTCATATTTCCACTGATGATCAGATGGTTCCCACTGCAGGTCAAAATATTACCACTGCAGAGGAAGAAATTTAAAGAATTAGAATGGATGGACAGCTGCTCAGTTGAAAGGAAAAGCTAATGAAGAAATAGAAACGTTGTACTATAATGCACAGAAGAGTTCATCAGAGAAGAGTTTATCAATTTGAGAGATGAGAACTGCATGATTGAAAAGATAAGTGTTTGGAAGAATCCCCCCAACAACAAGGATAAAGTTTAATTCAAGAAACTTGTGGATTTGCAGAGGAATCACAAGTTTAGGGGAGGATTGTTGGGAATTAAACTAACAGAACAAACTGCTAGTGTTGGAATTCCCACTGCTGGTCGAATACACTAGCAGTGGAAACATCATTACCACTGCTGAAGAATACACTAGCAGTGGAAACACATTACCACTGCTAGTACATATTGTTACCACTGCTAGTACAAAGTTATGAGAAGATAAATATAGAAAAGATTTGGTGTATATCTTATTCTATTAGATTATACTTATCTTGTAAAGGACTCCTTGTGTCCTATAAAAGGAGATCCTAGATTAGGGTTTTATATATCAGTTGTCAATATAACTCTCAAACGAATTATTCTAGAGAGCTTCAAGGTGTAACCCTAGTGATAGCTAAGATCACTCGTATTATTATCATTAATAATATTGAAGCTTTGTGTTACATACTACTGTTCTCAATCATAATACATCACATAAACAATCTTCTAAGTGTTGCTAAGTAAATTCCGCGTGCTTAACAACATTACTCAAAGTATCTTTAACACAAGGTGTGTGTTTAGATCCATCAAGTGGTAACACTAGCAGTGGAAACACCATTACCACTGCTAGCACACATAGTTACCACTGCTAGTACATACTGTTACCACTGCTAATAAGATAACTGTTATGATAAGTATGGAAATGATCTTGTAAATATTCTATTTAGTTAGTCTTATACTTATCTTGTAAAGGACTCCTTGTGTCCTATAAAAGGAGATCCTAGATTAGGGTTTTATATATCAGTTGTCAATATAACTCTCAGACGAATTATTCTAGAGAGCTTCAAGGTGTAACCCTAGTGATAGCTAAGATCACTCGTATTATTATCATTAATAATATTGAAGCTTTGTGTTACATACTACTGTTCTCATTCATAATACATCACATAAACAATCTTCTAAGTGTTGCTAAGTAAATTCCGCGTGCTTAACAACATTACTCAAAGTATCTCTAACACAAGGTGTGTGTTTAGATCCATCAACTGCTTTCAGTGATCGCTATGCGGAATTTGAGAAGTTAAACACCGAAGTATTGGGGATTTCTGTAGACAGTGCGGTAGGTTTCCTTATGATACATATGTTAGAATTTTAGTATCATGACAATCATATAAATTACTAATACAAAGTAGCACATAATAGCGGAAGCAAAGGATCAAGTATAACATCATAAAAAGGAAAGATAGATAAAGTTATATGCAGGCTTCTACACCTGCAGCATAGGTTGTATTATTTTACGCATGAAGGTTGAGGTCTATACTGTTGATGCTGTATCGTCATGTTTATGGACTAGTCTTATATATGTCATAATTATGCGAGATGAGAAGCACAAGGCCGGATGTGGCATTTGCTCAAAACTTAAAAAGAACCAGGTTGAATATCAAGGCAAAATCCAGGTGGAAGCTCACTGGACTGCTGTGAGAGAATATTCTTAAGTACCTTAGGGCTACTAAAGAGTTACATTCTCTTAGTTTAGTGGGGGTAATCCAGATCCAATTCTTAGCCTATAGGCTATGTGATGCTGGATTTTTGGGTGAGGTGGCTATGGGGGTTGGTTATCTGATCGTGTTTCTCCTGGCAGTGGTGTAAATGAGTAAGATTAGCGATTCAGTCAGGGATATATGTCATGTCATGTGTTACTTTCATGGTAGGAGCTGTAGGCATAACATGGAGCATGGGCAAGAAGAGTATGTAGATAGGCAGGTGTATTGGATCTTGCAACGAAGATATAGTGGAGTAATAGTTGTAGCTGCTTATTGAGAGCAATGGAATGACAGTGTTTTGGTGTAAGAAAGAGTGATATAGTATTATTCGGAGACATTGAGTTATTGACCGTATGCCATACAAGAAGAATTTACAAGACTTAAGGCAGAACTTGTGTTCATTTTATCTCAGATAATGATGGTGCACTCAGGTGATATAAGTGACATTTGGGTGTTCTTCAATCGAGGGGATGGATAAATGACACATTTATGCAGCTAATGTACACAGTGGTGACCCACGCGAGACATGGATCAACTGTGGTTTAGGAGAACCTCAGTGACAGTAATTATTCCGATCGAAGTTATACATTAGTGACGAGGAGCAAAGATGCGCTTGGCGATTGCGAAGAGATCAGTATCTGACTCAGAAGTTCTACACCAGATGCAGTAATAACTTCTTCTTACATACGGACGAGTCAGATTAAACACATAGGCTTACAAGTTAACCAGTTTACAATGGCACTTATTTCAGGTAAGGGTTCTTTACAAGGTGATAACATGACGCTGATGCTGGAAGGTATAATGGAGAATACTGCAAGACCATAAAAGCTTAGTTAGGTCTTCGTACAGTGTAGCTGATAGATAGTTCATGGGCCCAAATCTATATGTAGAAGTATGTATATTGCAGAATGAAGAAACTTTATAGTGATTTTCAGAGAAATCATGATAATATAAGAGGGAGGAGATTGTGTGGGATTGTAAACATAAGCAGATTATTTACCTAACTATCTTCACGCAATGGATTAAATCTAAAGAAAGAAACTGGCTGGTAATTGATGTTATATATTATAGCAGCATGCTTTAATAATATTGGAAACATTACACTGCTAGCACACATAGTTACTTCGGTCAGTTGTTTATTGACTTGGTTTACTTAAACTTGCTATCTACATAGATGAAAATTATCTAGTTTTCTAAAGAACTTGTCCATTGTTATAGTTATGGATGATATGATTCTTGTAGGGTATATTCTATTATATTGTTTTAGTCATTAATAACTTATCGGTGGTAAAGGAAGTCATCACATATATTAGGAGATCAAATCCTAAGATTAGGGAGTATTTTATGAGATAATTATCGCAACTAACTGAGTTTTTTTAACTTGTCATTTAAGTCATACATCAATACGATAATTCTAGAGAGCTCAGTGTATTCTCACATGCTGACCTAGCTTTGAAGACTTGCGCCTAGAATAATTGTGCTATTGATTGTTAATATTGGTGGCTTGGGTGTCTATGAATTTGTTAATGTTTGCTTTCAGTGGAAAGCTAACTGCTAGCTTAACCCGCTAATCTCGTAACTGTAAAGGTTTCTTTATATCACAAAGTGTGTAGGGGCTATCGTATATACTAGGTAACAGTGTTTTGCAGCAAGTCTGGGAGACCATCTCGTAGTCAAGAACTGCTAAAAGCATAGTTGCAATCACTGTTAGTACTACTTGTTCACTGCAATAGATTGTTCATTCAAATTTGTATATTACGAAAGTTTATGATACTATGTATGGAGCAGCTGATCTTCGGTATAAAGATTTATTTGATAAAATGGTTATGGCGCTTGCCATTATCACTGTCCAGTACAATGAGATCTGTTTGGTCACACTTTGTGTCCTTTGTTCAATTATAAGTGAATATTAGTATTAGGGTTTTATATATCAGTTGTCAATATAACCTCGACGAATTATTCTACAGAAAGCGTAGGCATATATAGTGTTATAACATAAAGCGAGATTGTGCATATATGATCTTCCTATTAATTAGAGTATTGAGAAACAAAAGGATAATATAACGATGAATCGTTAAGGGTTTTTCAGGAAACTCATCTCGGTTTGAACAGGGCATTGTCGTTTAATTAGTTGTTGCATGACCCTGTACTCAAGCTTTGTTGCCATAATTTATCCTTTCCTGTTAATATAGNTTTATGACAATATGTTTAGTGTTGAACTTACATATTAGTGTTATATCACATGTGATATATCAAACGAGTTTTAATATCATTTTTTTTTCTGTTTTTAACAACTTCTATTAATTAACCGTATTGGTTTAGAAGTTCAAATACTATGTGTGATATATGGTTGTAAAGCTTAGAATGTGTATTTTTCAATATATAAGATGATGAATCTTTTAGAGTTCTATATTAATATTCAGGGTTCTAAATAGCGCGCTATAGCGCCGCTATAGCGGCGCCATAGCGTGAGGCGTGGCCTCCACGTTACGAAACAGGTCAAAGCGTCATCTCTAGGCGTAGCGTGCAACAAAGCGTGATAAAGCGTGATAAAGCGCGCTATAGCGCAAGGCGTGGCGCCATTTTTTGAAGCTTTTAAGATTTTTTTTATTTTATTTTATTTTATTAAAGAGATTTATTGGACTTGAGCTTATTTACAAGTATTTATTCGGGCTTAGTAAATCCATAACTGAGTTTTAAGCGTATTAGCTAACTAATATTGACGACTCTATAAATATTTTTTGCCGCTTTGAATCACGCCTTAAAAACGCTATAACGCAACGCCTCACGCTAAAGCTTGAGGCTTGGCTATGCCGCTACGCCGCGCTTCACGCTATTTATAACCTTGTTAATATTTATGCTCATTCTACGACAGCATATTGAGGGTTCGAATTTATAGATTAATGTTATATTACATGTGATATATCAACCGAGTTTGACTTAAAAAAATATATAAATAAAAATAAAGAAGAAATCTTCTATTTCTTCCAACTTCAGTGAATAAATTATATTATTCGAGGTTTTTGCATATATATCCTTCCGAAAATGCATAATTGCATATATATCCAAAGCATGCATAAAAACCATTGTACTATGTGCATAAAAAACTTGTACAAAAGATATATATATGCAATTATTCACTTTGGGAGGGATATATATGCAATTTTGAGTGTTCGGGAATTATGTTTGATAGTTGATAAAAGGCTAAGGATGTTTATTTTTTAATGTTAAAAGATTATTTATTTTAATAAGTTTTACACAAATACTTATGCTCTTTTCAGACATCATATTAGGTGTTCAAACTTACAAATTAATGTTATATCACATGTGATAAATCAAATGGATTGGATTATAAAAAAAAATTATTCTATTTATCACATATAGTTTTTGAACCTCCAACTATTTAGCTTGATTTATCACTTGTAGTATAACACTAAACTGTAAGTTCGAACACTAAACTTCTATAAATAAACTATATTGATTTTGATGTTCAAAATTTATGTTTGATACATGGTTGGAAAGCTATTGATGCGTACTTTTCAATGCCAAAGACGATGAGTCTTTTGGAGTTCTACAAAAATATTTATATCCATTTTACAGAAGCATTTTGAGTGTTCGAAATTACAGATTAGTGTTATATCACATGAGATTACGGTTTAAGGATTTTAAAATATATAACATTTTAAAAAATGAGTGAAAGTATGTTTTAACTAAAAAAGATGGTAAAAGTTGATGTTTTTAAATATTTGATTTTCAAATAATTTGAATGATGACAATTAATCCCTTAAAATGTTAAAAAAATAAATGCTCTTAAATGAACTTTTCTCTTATCATATCAGTGTTCACCTAACCGTTGCTTTAGCCCACCGCAACGTGCGGACAAAGACCATAAGCATTTTGTTACTTATGTCACCTCACGACAATACAATAAACAAGATTCTAAATTGTACCAAGTTAAAAAAATAAAAAGAAAAAACTTTAGATACTGTGTATGTATATATGAAGGGAGATGATATGTACACCACTAATTATGTATCTGGATGTTGTACTATGTGCATCATATGTGTAATTTAGTGGTGTCCACACCACTTTTAGTGGTGTACATATCACCTTATGACGTATTTGCAACTCCTAACCGCTTTCATTTGACCACCTATCTCATATATTACTCACTATCACTTATTTATTGTCTCATCATAACACGGCTATCATGTTATAGACGGAACTTGAACATTTTTTTGAGGGGGGGGCGAATTTATTTGAGAGGGCCGAATCGGAGATTTGTTTGTAACTTCGAATAAATAACCTTTAAAACCTATAATATTTATAATAGGTACTGCAATTTAGGGAGGGGGCAAGACGCTCTCCTGCCCCTACATACTTCCACCCATGGCTATACCTATCTTCATATATTACTCACTGCCGCTTATTTATTGCCTCATCATAACAAGGCTACCATGCTATTTTTATACGAAGAGTTTGTTATTGCATACATTTTTTTATAACCTTAACTTAAGGCTATTAGTAAAATTTTAGGAATCCGTAAAGTTACTCTCCTGAATGTATGACCGACAAACCTTGTTCGCCTAAATTTAAATTATAGGTACATGGCGCTGCAACGCGTAAATATTCAATCAGTATTATACGAAAAATGCAATTCGAAAGAGAACTATTTTTTTATCGGCTTGTTAGTTGTTAGTAGTTTATGTACAGCAGTGACATCTAATTGGGCGGTATGGTGACCCTGAGACTCGCTTGCTACTCCTTTATCGCCTGAAGGGGTAAAAGTCTCGGGTGGGACTCGAAATTGAGACCACATCTTGCCAAACATCCCCTCCCCAAGGCATCTTAAGAAAATCTTGATTGCCAACTGAGTTAGACCAGTTGGTTAGAGAACTATTAATTTAGGAGTCAAGATAAAATGAGAAGAATTATATGCATCACAGTGTATTTTTTAGCTCAAAATTAGATGCATAAACATATATTAAATTAGATGCATTTCATCAAATTAGGTGAATCATATGTATTTTTCGTCCACTAAATGTCAAATGTGCTACTTTACATCTTTTTCACTATAAGTCACTTTAAAACGATAAAAGATGCATCTAAATGAATACNTTTTTTTTTTTAAGGTTTCTGGATCCCTACCTATTTATTTGGTATGTTTGCATATTAAAACCATCTTGTATCGTGCTCTAAAGCCATGATGACATTCCTAGACGTTTTGGTTTGTTTGTGCTTTTTGGCTAGACTGATTTATAATCTAAATGGGCTTTTAGTGACGGATATAGAAACAGATATTGGGCTTTATTAATAAAACTTTGCACATGGGTAATGGGTTGATTCAGGATCAGTGCATATAAACACCTGTTACTTTGTGAGTCCTTTTCCTATTGTTGGGCCTCGATCATTACTAAAATGTCATTTTCCTACAATCATATATTTCATGATGTTGTTCCTTCTCCACAGCTCTGTTTAGGGATGAAAAACACTTGTATTAAAACATTTCTGTTATGAATATTTATTATAATAATTGTACACATTCATTATCACATTCATACCCCCTAACTAGTAACCTCCACCTTTATGATTACTTTGTAACTTCCATTCTTGTACTTAATATTATTTATGTTTAGGTCCCTACAAATAGAGGCACCTAATGTGATATGATACACACTAATAATAAGTTATATCTTCCCTTCTATACTCTTTTACATTTTCTTGTTTATTATTCTTATTGTGCTACTAGGTTGTTTCACAACACGTTATCAGCATGCTCTTAAAATATTACACTCAAAGAACGATGTTGCGGTTTGAACATGACATCATCGTAAAGATAAGTTTACTCTTCCACTTTGATTAATTTTTTGTGCCGTAGATCTCAGTGTTTTGTTCTTTGGATTATATATTTAAAGATATTAATATAAGGACTTTGCTAAACAATGCCCACTGGGCAATGTTTACTATAAATAAAAAAAGAAATCTTGGACTTTGTTAAATAAAAAATAACATATATTTAAGTTTATTTTATGTTCATTTATTGTGCATTAAATGCATAATTACTTTAAATATGGAAAGAACATATTGATTAATGCGCTTTAAGCATTGCCCAGTGGGCAGTGTTTAGCAAAACCCTTAATATAATAATTCTATATATATTGTTGAAGCATGGGCAATTAAAATGAATTTAATCAATTGTTACCATTCTTTCCTTGTGCTGTTATTTGTAGAAGAGACACGTGTGCTTGCAGTTGGTGTAAGCTTCACTGATGTTACCGGTTCGGTGGGTTTTTGCCCCGATGTATGCACTCTGGCATGCGGTGTTATCGGTGGTTGCCTAAAAGGTATTATATGTTACCTATTACAGTATTATTTTATCGTATATTATGATTGAAATATGGATCTTGAATTTAAATTATTTATTGTTCATCTATATATATAATGGTCGTTAAAAATCTTGGCCAGTCGTAATCTATATAACTCATGTATGAATAGAATTTCGTTAATAATTAACTACAATTTAAAGGGGCTTAATTTATACTATTAATCGATACATGTTAAATATAACTTCATAATAATGTTTATTTTGTTAGAATAATGAAGAAAGTATATTCATTATGTTTTTACTAGAAGTTATTAAAACACATGTTTAGTTTAGTTATTTGTTACAATTATTGTTGGAGGTTATGAGCCCAGAACAGGGTAAGATAATCAATAGCCTAACTACGTACCAATTAAGGTTACCGGATATCACTTGGAATCGTATTATCACTTTCCAAAGTAAACTATTCGACCCTAATGCCTGGGTATCACGAATATCTACTTGGGATAAGACCAAATGTTTGTTATTGAATTAGGCACAAATCAATAACCTTTGCATATATTAGTGTTTTGTTTTCTGTGTGTCTTTCATGCTCAACATAATTCCTCTTAAATAGGAAAGTACTCATGGCTAATTAAATGGAATGATGAGAATTAATCGGCCCATTAATCTCCACATAATTACCCCCATTATAGCCAAAGATAGTGGTTACATGACCAATTAAACGTGGTCATAATAGTAGATATAACTGTCATTTGAATAGGTCAAATCAGTTACATTTCATCAGAGTACTAGCAGCAGACTCACAACACTAGCAGCAGAGTCAGTTTCATGCATCAGCAGAAACAGATTCACACTAGCACAACCACTATTGAGTCAGGGTAATCAGGGACTTGATGGGTGTACACTCCGTACCTCCAAACCCATTTCCAAGTATGATTTGATCCCTCAAGTGCACTAAATTTTCCAACAATTATATCTATAGTTTAATCCATGATGCAAATCTTTATAAGTTATTTGTCAATAAAAAAATAGCATTACACTAGAATTGATTCAGAAGGAGGTTGAGTCGAATTTATCTATTTTGGCATTGAGTTCACTTTTGTAATAACTAATTATATAAACTATTATACTTAAATTTATGATTATCTTGTAATACGATAACTAAAGTTTACTATGTGTTAGTTATGATTTCTGATTTGATAAATTGAGATTTCAATGACTTGGATGTCGTGAACAATGTCTTTCATCGTAATCGACTTAAATTTTCGGTTCTCAATATATTTGCATAATAAGTAAACTGAGATCTAAACATGTATGTATGGATTTATTATTCATATTCTCATTGATTATCTCCTTCTATGTGAGCATGTTTGTTTTTGTGAACTTTGTAAGATTTAAATTGTGTAGCATCTTGACATGCATGTACCAAATTGGCTAATTCAGTTTATATGTAATGTTACATGTCTAGATAATCTTATTTTTGTGACTCATCACAGTCCTAATAAACTTGAAGGGTAAGTATACTTGTGTTATACTGTTATGTATTTGATGTTTTAATATCCGAAACATGGGATTTAGATTTCAGCAAAATACTACTTTAATTCATAATGTTTTTCTTATTAATTTATGCATAACACCCCAAGATGATTGGTTGAGTATCTTAAGTCTCATATCATTCACCTATGATTATATAACAAAGTGTTAGCCAATACGTAATAGTAAAACACCAAAGACACATTCTGTTACTTTATATAAAATCGTTTTTAGATGAATTTTTACAACGCTAACTTAAATCTTTCATTAAATATAGATCACTAATTCGAAAGTTGTTAAGGAATTCTAAATGACATAAAAGAAATATGATAAATAGTTAAATATAGTACAAAACGATATAGTACTACAGTAGCACTATTATTTGAAACGTGTGTTTTAACTTTGAAGTGTTTTACATCTATAAGACTATAACTGTTTATGACTACATAATTTAGCGAGTTTCATTCCTTGCATGACAAGATAAATGAGAACTATTAAAATTTGGAAAAGACAAATGTGTCATTAAGAATATGCATTATATGTATAAGTATGATAATTATTTTGGTGTAATGTTGAGATATGTTAACTATCGTCGCCTAAGAGTAACGAAGATAATAAATATGAAAATAAGATGACTTAGTTAACATAAATTGTGCCAGATTTTTCATATATATTTTGACTTATCATATCATGTGATTTTATTTGTTGATTAATAAAATGCATATGTTTTGAAAATTGTGCAACTACGCAAGTTATAATACTCCATATGTTTTATTATTTGATAATGTTATGGGCTAATATATTAAAGTATGTAAAAATTATAAAAGTGCTTATACTAATTTGATTGGAGAAATGTGAAGTTGTATTAAGATCTTCATATTATTTGATGTTCACATAGAAAGTGCAATAGAAGCACATGTGGTCATAAACTAGAATTTATGAGCCAAGATTATTAATTAGCATGACCGGTTGGACCATCCCGGATCAATGATGATGTGAAACATAAGAACCATGGGTTCTTCAAAGGTGATTTCATTATTTTTATTGTTCTCAATAGAAGTGCATTGTTCACTTATCACCACCAAGCATGCTTTTAATGTTTTCCTTTTCTTTCTTATACAATATAAACAAATCAGCTTTTAAAGTATTCCTAGTAATGACATTTGCTTCAGGTTGCAAGTATGTAAATACATCCCTAATACCCTTATAATCAACAAATGACAAAGGCAATTCATGCCTAACAGTAGCAACTACAAGCAAATCGCGAAAGATATTTTGATCAAATCTAGATGACCGTAATGCCATGTCACTATTAAATAGCATTTGACCAACATCATGATAATTTTTACTAAAACATTTCTCCATATGTCGCTTAAGATTACCCATCCCTTGAATACTATCATACATGAAAATAGTATTACACTTTTTGCACTTACATGGCACTTTTTTGCTGCCTTTTACTGCGCCTTTCTCATCTTTGTCAAAGAAATTCCATACAATAGATCGTTCCTTACGTTTTCTCTTGTCTCCTACTTCCCTTTCCACGGACTCGACTTCATCAGGTTGTGTAGACTCATTATTTTGTGGGTCAATTTTAATACATTCAGAATCCATCTACAAGCAACAACAATACACAATAAGACAATGACTTACCACAAATCCAAATCTGAAATCTCAAACCCAATATGAAACCAAATCTGAAATCTGAAACCCAATATAAAACACCAAGATACGCATCACCAGTTCACCACAATTTGTATCATGTAGGTAAGCATTCTTTTTTATGTACTTATTTTATATATCTTTTTTAATAGAAGTTATATTCTTGAAATTTAACATCTTATTACTAATGAATAAGATACAATGACTACTGAAAAGTAAGTTTCTAACAAAACAATAAGTTATTAATTGAGTAAAATAAACTTTTCATTGCAAATATTTTTCTACACAAACTTGTTTTCATACATAAAAATTAGCATGCTATCTGTGTCCACAAATCCAAATCTGAAACCCAATATGGGTCGACAACAAATAAAACCACAAATAAATCCAAATCTGAAACCCACAAATAAATTCAGAATCCGTATCTTGGCTTACGAAAACAAACCAAAACATTATTAACCGAATTTATTATCCACGAAAACATTAACACAAGTTTACGAGTTATCAATTTATCATACCAAGAAATAGAGAGGAAAAGAGAGATAAGAAGTGTGGCTTACTTGTCTGCTGTTGTTGTCTTGTTGACGCTACTGCTGTACGATGAGAGATTGGGATTTTATTACTTCATTACTTGTCTGTTATTTTTACGATTGGGATTGAGAGATGAGAGGGAAGGGGGAGGCGGATTTTATTTTTAGGATAGGATAGGTTTGTAATTTTAAGGATTATATTATTATATATATATTATAATATTAACAGGTCATAAAAGGTCTTAACAGGTCTGACCTGTTAAGACACGAATATTAACGGGTCTTAACAGGTCCAACCTGTTAAGACACGAAACCTGTTAAGGTCAAACATGAAACCTGTTAAGAACAGGTCGTGTCGTGTCGTGTTAACAGGTTTCGTGTCAAAATTGCCGGCTCTACTACTTGATTGTATTGAATTAATCACGCTTTGAGTATACGTGTTATAATCGCCTTAGTGTATAGTATTGTGCCAAATAAATGATTTTGTTTGCCTATGAAACTTTATAAAGATATCTATATTTGAATATGTTTTAAGTTTCATACAATTGGAGTTTATGATTATAAAGGCGATTGAATGCATAGAAGTTGAATTTGAAATAAAAGACATAGTTTGTCTTACTTCTGGAATTAATCTTAAGGATGAAATCTGTGTACATCATGAAAACTAAAGACAAAGTTATATCTTTTTATGTATAAACAACTCTCGTGCTTATGGTGTTGAAAAGACCCCCTTGATTTATAATGATGATCATAAATAGATTTAAAAATGTGATACAAAATGCGAATGAAATGATTAAAGTTCTCGCAAGTGGTCGTACATGATATAATATATCTTTCACTTTGAAATTGTTGGTAATTAATAACTTGTGAAATTATGATGATATATTTGAATGAGATGTATGACGTACGTTAGTCCTTAAAATGGATATACGAATAAACTATAGAGAATATCTATTCATGTGATTCTATCAAGACACTTCAAGGTGCATTTCACTAATTTAATGAGCTTAAGTGATGTGATCATCACGGGGAGAGAAGATACACATTGCATTCTTTTCCCTTGACCGCGATTTTGTCCCCACAGGGTTTTGTCTAGTAAGGTTTTAACGAGGCATAATCCTCAAATGGACATCCAGATATCTTCAAGGTATAAAAGGCATGGCTTATATTTTACTAACTCATCCAAAACAAATTTAGTTGGATATGTAGATGCAGGATACAGGTCTGACTCTCATATTAGTCGGTCTCAAACTGGTTATGTATTCATACATGGCAATACTGCAATTTCATGCCGTTCCGTAAAGCAAACAATCGCAGCCACTGCAACTAATCATGCAAAAAGTTTGGCCATCCATGAAGCAAGCCGAGAATGTGTTTGGTTAAGAAATGTTATACTACATATTGGTAAATGTTGTGGTACTTATGTGGGAAATGAGGCACCAACAATTTTACATGAGGACAACGCAGCATGCATTGCTCAACTTTAGGAAGGGTTTATTAAAGGTGACAGAACCAAGCACATTTCACCGAAGTTCTTTTTTCTACTCATGACTTAAAAGAATGGCGATATTATTGTCATAAGATTCGTTCAAGCGACAATCTAGCAGATTTATTTACAAAGGCACTCTCTACCTCAACATTTAAGAAATTGGTATATGGAATCGAAATACGGCATTTCAGTGAGCTCAAGTAAAGTGATTATGAGGGAGAATAATACGCGTTACACTCTTTTTCCCTTAGCTATGGTTTTTCTCCCACTGAGTTTTTTCCTAGCAAGGTTTTTAATGAGGCAATATCCAAAGCGTATTTAGAATGTTGTACAATCAAGGGGGAATGTTATGAATATTTATTATAATAATTGTACACATTCATTATCACATTCATACCCCCTAACTAGTAACCTCCACCTTTATGATTACTTTGTAACTTCCATTCTTGTACTTAATATTATTCATGTTGAGGTCCCTATAGATAGAGGCACCTAATGTGATATGATACACACTAATAATAAGTTATATCTTCCCTTCCATACTCTTTTACATTTTCTTGTTTATTATTCATACGAGAATGGCACCGGTCCGCCGCGTTGTGGGCGGGCCGGGTTTTTTTGCCACTGTATGACAGACGTTTCTATTACAAACAACTTGATACCATAACCACTATATTTAAGACTTTTATGTTTGGAAGGGAAATCAGGAACTTGTTACACACAAAAGCCCATGAATCATGCCAAAGGTTATGGAAGTACATAGGCTGCTTTATTGTGTTCGATATCACATAAGGTATTAAATTGGTAATAGAATAAAAAGGTTAAGCTACTTAAATAAGCTCACCTAAGCACTGCACATTTGACCCAAACAACAGCAAAAAAGCTATATATCTTTCTCCATCTTTCAAGTTGGTTCATTCTTTCACCAATATATGGCACTTTCTTTGTAGCGTTCATCCAAATTATATAAACGAAAGAGAACAATTTTGACAGTGTATCCAAGCAATAAAGCTGCTTGTAGATGTTCGTGAAATAGCTTATCTATATCAACATAAGCCTAACCTCTAACGCTCATAATCATTGTAAAAGAGTTACAATAAAACCTTATTCACACAATCTCACACCCATTGAAGCCCCCAGATTGACCCCTTTTAGCCCCAATTTTAGCGCCGAAATACCTAAATTCCAGCCTCATATCATCACACAAAGTCCTCATTTCAGCCCCCGGATGCACCAACTCCAGCCCCATTTCAGGCCCCCAAACGCACCTATCTCAGGCCCCATTTCATCACCCTAACCCATCCATTTCAGCCCCCCAAACGCACAGACTTCATCCCTCAGTTCATCATCAAGACGCACCCTTTGCACACATCATTTCAGACCTGAATCCCACACCGGTTGGAGCTGTGAAACAAAGTGCTCAGTTTTACTTACGCATGGTACTCTCATGCGTATGGGCATTACAACGTAGGCTTGCAGCATGTATAACTGCAACATAATGTAAAGAAATACAACTTGTGTTAGTTCATTCAGCAAACTAATATTATATCTTAAAAAACTATGGCAATAAATTAGCTTTTTCTTAAAGAAGTTGCCATTTTGAACTGCAGCGAATACCTTTTAGGACTCTTGGTCTGGAAGATGGTAGCTCTTAACTCCTGTAACGTGCTAGAATCTTTTGCAGTTTCATCGCCTAAAATGATAACAAAAATCAGAAAAGTAGTTAACCGTGTATGCATGTCCAGTAAACTTTAACATGTATAATAGAATTATAGATTGATCGTACATCAACTAAAGAGTTATTGAGCCTGCAACATGCCTTACCTGCTGCAAGCATCTCGTTTATGGAATTCTTGCAGCTTTCAAGCTAAAAATCTATTCTTTTAAGTATGCTCGAGCCACAATTAAAAGTTAGTTTATCTTCTAAATATTGTTGTCCGTATTTGATCAACATGTTGACCAACTCCGTTTGGCAATGCCTTATAACGAAAATCAAGAGCCCGCGAGACATTTGCAGATGGAACAACATTCTTCAAAGGCAAGATCATGGTAAACTGCAAAACTAAAATATATTGAAGAATGTATCTGATGAAACTTGGCAAATGCAAATGAAAAAAAAATGATACATCTGACTGAAAAAAGTATACCTGTGATGTGGCCGGCGAAACCACTAAGAAGACCAAGCATGAAAATTAGTGTTTTCAGCAAACCCTAGTCAATTCCTGCATAAACCCAAAAACAAACCAAGTCGATAATTTTGGATTCGTGTTTACAGCAAACCCTAGCGCAAATATTATAATTCAGTTGACTTTTAATAATAAAAAACAAAAATAGACGTACCGCAACATTGTTCAGATATACTGGTGACTTATAAGCGCCTTCCACTCTTCAACTGTCTGTTAGAAAAATAATGACAGGAATGAGAGGTAAATTCAGTTTGAATTCCGCTAAATCTTCTGTTCAAAAACACTGTAGGGTACTAAATAAGTACACAAACACGAATCTAACTTGTGGTATGGATCGTTTATGTGAGAAAGAAAGAAAGAAAAGTAGAGAGAGAAAGTTAGAGAGATAAAGAGGTGAAGCCTTAGAGAGAAAACCAAAAAAAAAAAGAAAATAGATTATGAGAAGGCTTACCCTCTCCAAGGATGGAGAGGATATTTATATGTACATGGGTTTTTGCCACTTGGGCTGCGGATCAGGTATACAGTGGGTAAAGACCCGTCCTTCTTCCGTGAATACTAACTACTTCTATTCTACGTTTTACTAACTATTGTAACTATTACGAGCTAAACAATGCTTAATCATATCTGGGGTGACCGAATCTTTCTTCTACAAAAATCGTATTCCTAACAATCTCCCCCTAAGGGAGGTCACCCCTATAAATAAATCTTGAATTCTTGCATTGAGATCTCTGTAGAGTCTTTTGTAGCTCGTAGTTGTTGATTCTTCATTGATAATCGATTCAAGATGACTTCCTTGATGTATATGATGATCTTTAACTTTGCTCTTCGCTCTTCATCCAAATAATTAGCTTCAAGTCATCTTTGAGTGAATGTGTCTCTTTGTGATGTTGTGATTGTCTTTGTGTTGTCATGCTTACACTTTTCTAGATCATGATCTTCTGCATCAGAGTTGTGGAAGCATAGTTGAAGCCCATTCCTTGATCATGATGTCTTTATATTTGTGGTTGAAGTGTAAGCATGAGATGATGAATCTGCATCTTTTTAGCAATCGACATCAATCGTCGGTTTCGTTATCTCAGGTGTGAATACGCCTTTCCAACATGCCCATACATCTTTGTTGAGTAGATCTTCACGGTTGAACAGTTCTGACGACTCCTTTTAGATGTTGGTATGAGCATGTGGAACTAGAGTGATGGTGGTGAACATGATAAGTATGGTATGTTGAGTTGCATAAAACTTGGTTAGTAATAAACATACCGGCACTTACAAGTTCGGACTTCGAGATCGTCAACAGCATAGTGTGAAGACTTTCTCTAATCCTTACCAAAGCCGTTCCTAATCGGATGCCCCCGAAAGGGCTTTCACTGACATACCGAAGTACACCAACGATTAGGTGAGTCGCTGGAGATCACCCCACGACTGTAGACCTTTTGGGACACCACCGTAAACACTAAGCGTAATCCACAAGAGATTACCGAAGTGACCTGCTGTCAGGGCTGTTTGATGTTGACCCTGGCAGGAGTTTCCACTCAATCACTGGGAAATACATATGTATATTCCCTCATAAGTGTTCTTGGCAGATTGCTAAGATCTGCGTAGGACTCAAAATATTACAACTGGTGTCCTTAATGTTGAACAACCAGTGTAGAAGTATCAAGTGTTCCTATGAGATCTTTTGATGCATCTCGTGGCTCTAGACTCGATAAGTGCCATTTGGTTATCCTATGCGGAGACTAGGGAGGGGTCTCCTGTTTCAATATCAACTAGCTCTAAGAGACAAGTCGATAGATTACACCGGTTCCCCGTGAGAATGAAACAAGCTCTTTTAAGAGAACTTGAGTGGCTGGAAGGTTTAGTGTAGTGCGTCACTGGGTCCATTACGTCTTTTCTTCAATACCGATGTTACCTTAGTAACAATCAGTAGCATATGAGTTGAACCCAGTTTCTGCCCTAAGGTTGAATAATTTGAGGGCTATTTCTTTTCACCCTTTTTCATTTCTTTTCTTTTTAATTCTTCAACCCCTTCAGTGCTTACCGAGACTTCATTACTAGAACCTTGTTGGGTTTGTTCCAGTCCTAGCTCAATCTCAGTCGGCACTCTTCCCTTTCTCACTTTTCTCCTTTTTTTGTAATCATTCCTAAGGACTTCTAATCTATCTATTGGATTGTCCCTGGGAAGATCCCTCCGGTTCTGGTGGATCATGGGAGCATATACCTAACCTTACCATCCTTATAACTCCATGCATTAAATTGAAGTGGTCGGTCTTTTGGTATTTTTCCACAATCGCCGTATAACCAAATCATTGAAAATTCTCTCAAAGTGTTTATGATAAGAAATACATTTTGTTAACACTTTGAGAGTTTTATCATATTTCAAATGCTCCCCCTCAACATGTGCTCATAGGTTTAAGAAAGAAATTTGCACATGTCGGGGTGAGTTGCACTTATTTGAATTGATCGGCTCTTAATAGACATATACCCTAGGGACACGTTTACGTTGCTTAGTTAAAGGGATCCATTATCAGCTTTTAGGTGATAACTAGCCCTAATAACTAACTTGAAGTTGTTAACATTCCTTAAAAAGGAAGTTAGACCCGTCAAAATATACATCTAAAAGGAGTTTCTTGAAACGGTACTTTCTACTTAGACCAGTCCTCTTCGAGACAAGTTTACATCACTGGTAAACCAGCTTGAAATTATTACCCGGCCAGGACTTGTCTTTTCGATTCATGACTTTTCATGTTTCGTCAATTCATGAGTCAAATACTAAGTCATAATCAATTCACGGTTTCTACTTGTTATTGTAAAAACACGCGAAAGACTCTTAGCCACTTGCTCCCCCTCAATATGTGCACATTGATTGAATCTATCTTGAAAGTTTTTAAAACTTTGGCACATACGGGCGAGCTTTTATTCAAGATCATTTATTCATCATTTTTAATCACTTGCTCCCCCTCAATATGTGCTTTGTATATAATTCACAATCTTAAAAAAAATTTAGCACATACGGGAGCGTTCTTTTGAGTCCAAAACATCTTCTTAAGTCGAAAAACATCACATTTAAATCAGCTTTCATATTTAAATCACATTCTCTCCCCCGATCATAAAATTTCAGATCTTTTGAGATTTTGTGATCCCAATTGATTTAAATGATTTTCGAAGAAATTTTGGAGAGAAATGTGATAAAAGTTTAAACGTTTACTGATTTAGAGACACTTTTTGAATTTCACTGTTGCTGGTGCACAAAGCTTTTAAAGGAGCAGAAATTTTGAGCAAATATGCTCCCCCTCAATTAATGACCCGTTTTTAATTTTAACGTTTAATAGCCATTAATGTGAGTGGTAACGTATTTGAGAAAATGTAAGTCCGATAGCCACCTTGTAAACCACAAAATCTCTTTTGAAGAATTTTAGAAGAAAGAGATTTTGGGAAAAGAAGACTTCTCTTCTTTTACTAGAAAGGTTGCACTGAAGCGTACAACTTTTCGGATTATCCGCACATAGTGAAAAACATGGTGACGAATTTTCCACAGATCTTGAAAACCGGGTTGCTATCTGAAGTAATAGCAAACCATAATTTTAGGCAAACTATTTTTGGCATTTTGTCTTTTTTAGATTTTTATGGTTTTTTTTTCTTGGTTTTATATTTTTGTATTTTTCTTTTCTAAAATAGGATATGTGAAGTGAATCCATTACTCCTCATTGTCCTCCTGCAGACTTTTGAGTGACTCAGGAGTGATACTCTTCATTCCAAGATGTGGGAGAATGAAATGAAACCGTTCTCTTGGAAGTGCCTTAGTAAAGATGTCAGCCAGCTGAAATTCCGTCCTTACAAAGTAAAGTTCCACAATTCCCTTTTCCACTTGTTCTCTGATGAAGTGATGTCGAATATCAATGTGCTTTGATCTTGAATGCTGGACGTTGTTGCAGCAAAGAGCAATGGCGCTTTTGTTATCACAGTACATCGGAACTTTGTTGAATACAAACCCATAGTCTGATAGTTGAGACCTCATCCAAAGAACAGGATGACATGGCAATGTATTTAGCCTCTGTAGAGGAGATCGATGTACTCATTTGCTTCTTTGATGACCAGCTAACTAGCTTATCTCCTAGAAATTGAGCTCCGACCGAAGTACTTCGATGAGTATCTTGACATCCCGCATAATCAGCATTAGAGTAGGCAGTGAGAGCCATTGCAGTGTCTTTAGGATACCAAAGGCCCATGTGAATCGTTCCTTGAAGGTACCTGAAGACTCTTTTGACTGCTTCTAGGTGCTTCTTAGTGGGTTTGGATTGATAATGAGCACACATACAAACAACAAATAATAGATCTGGTCTGCTAGCTGTGAGATACATCAATGATCCGATCATGCTTCGGTATTTGGTTTGGTCGACTGGTGCCCCTTCAATATCCTCATCCAGCTTTGTTCTTTCAACCATTGGGGTGTCAACAGAGTCACATGATTCAAATCCAAATTTCTTAAGGATTTCACTAGCATACTTGGATTGATTGATGAAGATACCGTGAGGATTTTGAGAGATCTGTAGCCCCAAGAAGAAAGACATTTGCCCCATCATGGACATTTGGAATTCTGTGCTCATCTCTTGTGCAAACCGATCACATACTAATGGATCTGCAGAGGCAAAGATAATGTCATCCACATAAATCTGAACGTGGATACGTTGCTTTCCCAACTTTCTAGTGAACAATGTAGGATCGACCACACCCTTGGTGAATTGGTTGGCAAGAAGGAATTTGGACAGAGTATCATATCATGCTCTGGGTGCTTGTTTAAGTCCATAAAGTGCCTTCTTCAAGCGATAGACATGATTTGGGCGTTCAGGATCAACAAACCCCTCTGGTTGGCTTACATATACTAATTCCTTTAATTGACCATTAAGAAATGCAGTCTTCACATCAATTTGGTAGACAATCATGTGTTGACTAGCTGCATTGGCAAGGAAGATTCTGATGGCCTCAATTCTAGCAACTGGTGCGAATGATTCTTCAAAGTCAATGCCTTCTTCTTGCCTGTATCCTTTGGCCACTAGTCGAGCTTTGTTCTTCAGAACTTCACCATATTCGTCAAGTTTCACTTTGAAGATCCATTTGAGGGCGATAATCATAGCACAGTCGGGAGGGGGCACTAATTCCCAAACATCAAGTCGGTCGAATTCATGGATTTCATCTTGCATTGCAGTGAACCAGGATGTTTTAGTCAAGGCATCCTTATAATCCTTTGGTTCGAATTTAGAGAGTATGGAGCTGACGAAGCACCACAAGACATCTGTGGCAAGCTGTTTACGTGTAGATACTGGCCGAGATGGATTACCAGTGATGTTGTCAATTGGGTGATCGTTTGTCCATTTTCTGATATGCTTATGAAGTTGAAGACTGGGAATTGATGTAGCAGTGTTATAATTATCTGAAGAGGTTGCCACAGTAGATGGTTAAGGGGCAAATATGTTGACAAAAGGTTCATCAGGTGGTTGAGCAAAGGGATTCACTTCAACTGAGTTATCAAATGCTTCGTCTTGAGGAATTGAAGAAGATTGATTTATGTGATTGGTATGACTGGATGATGGAGCATTCTGACTAAGAGAGATGGAGATGGAAGGCCCGTTTGTAGGTTGAGGTACATCATTAGCAGCAGCATCAGGACTTATGACTTGTTGTTCTGGTTCGATTTTCTGTTGAGGCTCAAAATACTCATCATACATTAGATCAAACAATTTCTTCAAATCCTCACTAGTAGGTGGCACAGAAGNGAGCAAAGGGATTCACTTCAACTGAGTTATCAAATGCTTCGTCTTGAGGAATTGAAGAAGATTGATTTATGTGATTGGTATGACTGGATGATGGAGCATTCTGACTAAGAGAGATGGAGATGGAAGGCCCGTTTGTAGGTTGAGGTACATCATTAGCAGCAGCATCAGGACTTATGACTTGTTGTTCTGGTTCGATTTTCTGTTGAGGCTCAAAATACTCATCATACATTAGATCAAACAATTTCTTCAAATCCTCACTAGTAGGTGGCACAGAAGGAGCATCAGTGGTGGAGGAGTGTACAAGTACTGAACTAATTGGTCCAGGAGTCCAAAGATTAGATGCGGGTCCTGAACTGGAGTATTCAGGAACCGTTTACTCGGTCAGCTCATCAAATGTGACATGGATAGTTTCCATGATTTGTCGGGTTCTTTTGTTGTAGATTCGATAACCTTTCTTGTTTGGTGCGTAGCCAACCAAAATTCCAATATCAGCTTTTGCCTTGAGCTTTCCCAGATCTTCGTTATCGTTGGTTGGGTAACATAAAGCACCAAAGACTCGAAGGAAGGAGAGATCGGGTTTTCTTTCATGCACTAGCTCATAAGGGGTTTTGCAGTGAAGAGGATGTATCAGTGATCGGTTCTGAGTGTAACANGATAGTTTCCATGATTTGTCGGGTTCTTTTGTTGTAGATTCGATAACCTTTCTTGTTTGGTGCGTAGCCAACCAAAATTCCAATATCAGCTTTTGCCTTGAGCTTTCCCAGATCTTCGTTATCGTTGGTTGGGTAACATAAAGCACCAAAGACTCGAAGGAAGGAGAGATCGGGTTTTCTTTCATGCACTAGCTCATAAGGGGTTTTGCAGTGAAGAGGATGTATCAGTGATCGGTTCTGAGTGTAACAAGCAGTTGCAATTGCCTCTCCCCAGAGGAACATAGGAGCTTTAGAAAAAATTAGCATAGCTCGTGCGGCCTCGACAAGGGTACGATTTCGTCTTTCAACCACTCCGTTCTGCTGAGGTGTTCGAGGAATACTCCATTGATGACTGATTCCCAAATCTTCATAAAACTGAGTGAGTTGCTGATTGACAAACTCTGTTCCATTATCTGTGCGGACGAATCTGACAGTTTTATTGAGTCCAACTTGTAGCTGCTTGATTAGTTTGATGATGATTTCAGGTGTTTCGTCCTTGGATCTGAGGAACTTAACCCATGTAAACCAGGAGTAGTCATCAACGATCACTAACACATATCTTTTCCCAAATATGCTTTGCACTCTCATTGGACCACAGAGGTCCATGTGAAGGGTATGAAGAACTTCCATAATGGTGTTGATAGTTTTGGGTTTGTGAGAATGCTTCTTGCTTTTACCAAGCTGACAAGCGGAACAGAGATGATCTTTTTCATACTTCAGCATGGGCATTCCTCGAACAAGGTCTTTGCGAGTGAGTTCATTGATGGTACCGAAGTTCAAATGGTTCAAACGACGATGCCACAACCATGACTTGATCTTGAAAGCCTTAGATAGTAGACAGATTGGCGATGACTGCATCATATCTTCAATGGATATAGTGTAGAGGTTTGAGCCACGTCTGCCTTTCAGGAGATCCACACCATCCAATCTTCTAACATAACAAATGTGTTTTCTGAAGGCAACTTCAGGATCTGAGTTACAAAATTGACCAACGGAGAACAAATTGTGCCCAAGCCCTTCTACATAATATACTCTTGAAATCACGATGTCGCCAACCACATAATCTCCATAACCCATTATAGCACCAAAATGATCATTCCCGAATCTAACAGTCCCGATAAACTTTTTCACGAAATTTTTGAGCCGCGAGCGATCTCCAGTCATATGTTTTGAGCAGCCTGAGTCTAAATACCACAGGGCGATTTGTACGACCTGCATTTGAAACCAGACAAATATGGATAACTGACAAACGTGGATCCCCAAGCATAAGTGGGATCCGATTGGTTAGAGCAAGCATTGTTAATTGCAACAGAAGAGGAAGTTTCTCTAGCATCCTTAGTCCTATTACAACATGCGGGGGAACTAGAATTATGGTTAACGCATTGGATACCTATAGGAAATGTCCTACCTGTTTCCTTCCAAATCCTAATATTGCAGAACGTAGGATTAGGCCGTTTAGCAAAGGGGCGATGACTTCCTATTAATAATTTTCTTCCAGTAGGTCTCCAATGATAGCCAACATTAGAAAACTTCCTTCCTGTAGCTTTCCAAACATGTTTTACGCGATTATAATACACAGCATGATAAACAGAAGGTAATTTATAAGCATTCAAACTTGTCTTAACACACACATCATGATTACCAGAATTTAAAGAGTTATTACAGATCTCACAAATGGTCTTAGAATTCGAATTAAATACAGTACGCCTAGAGCTAATACTAGAATCAACACGATTCATAACATTCAGATCAGTCTTATTGTTCCTAATGTGGTCTTCTACTTTCTTTCCTTGAGCACTCTTAGCTGGCGAAGTCCTATCATTCCTTGTATTGCAACTAGGCTTAGACCTGCTAGCATTAGTGACACCTTTTACTCCTGTAGAATTAATGATAGGAACATTAGAACGAGATACGTCTGTTTGAAAACTGGTGTGTGATGTTTTACGTTCTGATGATGTTAAGGGCACATTAAAGGTAACACGCTTGTTCTTAACCTTAGAGGAAAATTCATCAGCCTTATCACGCATGCAAACAGCTTTGGGACACGTCCCAATGGCATAATCTAAGAGCTCATATGATCTGTTGGTGAGATAATAAACATCATGGATGGCAATGTCCGCAGGTCTCACCATTTTAACCTCTTCAATGGTCTCATAAAGGATATCTAGGCAATCCTTAAGATACCTAAGATACTCACTATGGACAAGCGCATTATTCCTAAGGGGAAGAGGAATATTAATGGCATCACAATCAATTCCTTTTGTTTTATCAATCTTCGTGAGACTGCAATCACAAGCAGTGAAAAGCATTTTCCCTTTCACTTGAGTTTTTAGATTCTCAATTTCATTTAACAAAGAATTTATTTTCTCATTCATTTTAACACGTGTGATCTTGATCGATTCATGTAATTCTTTGTAATGTAGTTTGATTTTTGAGTTTTCAGCTTGAAAACAATCATTTTCATATTTAATGTTGTTAATGACGTTCTGAAGTTGAAGAGTTTGAGAATCTAAACACGGAAGTTTCTGGGTATCAATCGCATCACATTTATCTGTCTTTAATTGTGCAATTTGAATCTTCAGTTTCCGAATCGTATTAGTGTGAGCTTGAATTTTTTCATCCCGTTTGGCTAATTCAAAATATGCATCAAACTCAGGAGCATCCGAAGATGTCTTGGCATTTGAGTTTCTAATTCTTTCTTCTAGATGTTGGTATCTTAATTGCAAGTTAAGATTATCAACCTCTAGTTTTGAAAATTGCTTGACCATGTTATCATGATCATCTTTTTGAATTTTTTCGCGCAATTTTAAATTCTCCCCCTCAAGCTCAACAACACGATTCTGGAAAACATTTAACGTAACAGACATTTCATGAAATTGGGAAGCAGTTAAAGATGAATCAGTAGCAGTATAAAACACATCTTGAGCAATGCACATAGCAATTAAATCATCATTCATGGTGAGAGCATTCTTCCTCACAATTTCACTATGTTGAAGATCTATTATAGTTTGTTTTCCTTCAAATTCCAGATTTTTAAACACCTCTTTCATTTCATTAATCTCTGATTTAAGAGAAGTTTCCATGCATTCAAAATGTTCTTTGATTTGTTTAAAAAATGGAATGACTTCTGTGAGATAACTATCTTTTGTAACTTCAAAATCCCTTTCCCCCTCAGTAATTCCCGTTGGAGTAATTCTCTTTTTACATGTTTTGTCAAAGTCAGCAAACATTTGATACAGAACATACATGCTAATAAGAGTTTTACATTGAGTGGGCAGAGCTATCTGAACTAGGTTCATTGGTGTATTGGGAGGATACACCGTTGGGGTAGCAAACTTAAGAGGAGTGGTAGCCTTAAGTTGTTCAGCTTTCATTTTTTCAATGTCTAAAGCCCAAAAAATCTGTTCTGGGGTTAACCTAGTTTGGGGAACAAAGACGGTCAAATGATTCTGTTCATAGTAGTTATGGGGCTTGATATTGACACGCTTTTCAATGCTCGTGGGATCCTTCATTTTAACCTCTAGTCTTTTCCTATTTTCATATTCAATTTCATCAATCTCTTCTGTATCATTCACAACAGGTGGGGCATGATTGGGCTTAAGCATCACATTAAGATCATATAAGGCAGGTTGAGAGGCACTAACGCTCCTAAGGAAATTAGTTTTTGGCACTCCTGTATCCTTATTACTATGTTCATCTCGAAGCTTAATGTGCTTTTGTATCATTTGAGCAGTTTGAATGGTTTGGCCTTGTGTGTACAATTTGTCTTCAAGTTTGTTCTTTAAGGCCTTTAAATTGGAAAAAATCGTTTAAGAGTTTGGCTTCTTTGTTTTGAAAATCTAACTTTAATGTGGTGACTGTAACACCTGGTATTTTTCCTAAAACCTAATCCTAGCCAAACTTCTATTTTTAGAGCCTGAAGCATTTTAAAACTTTAAAACATGTTAAATTTGATTTGAAGAGCGTGAGATATATTAGGAACGAGAATTTACTTGTAGATTAGCTCAGCACAACCTAGAAAAGCCCGAATATGTTTTACTTGCCTAATTATTTAAATTATTATGAGTTTGGGAAAAACTATGAAGTTTATGCTTGATTTTAAGGGAAAAACTATTTCGAGAACGATGGCGCAAGTTTTATAAATTTTCGAGTCCGTTTGCTAAGTCAAATCGAGTCCCGAACCGTTTTGTGAAAAGATAAGCTAAAAACCCACCCTAAGCTCCACCTATATATACTTCCCCCTCACACCCTTCTCTCATTTTTACAAACCAAAAACACACACATAACTTTCATCTCTCTCTCTTCTTTCTCTCTCTAGAACCGGCGACACCCAATCCCCCGCCGGCGTTCACTATTTCCGGCCACCGGAAAAT
>LBNU01017928.1:5502-33204 GCA_014162995.1 Artemisia annua
AAACCTAGTGGGTTTGTTTGTTTTGCCGTACCAAAAGAGAGAGGAGAGGGGAGAGAGATTGGTAATTAGTTATGATAATTATTAGGAGATCATGCCCTTTAATTAGCAACCATAACCTCCCTTTGACTCCTCTATGTTGCCGGCCAATCTTGGGCCCAAAATGGGCTTCCCATTTTGTTTTCAAGTCCAATGGATTAAGTACTATACTCATGCATTAGAAGCCCAATAGTGTTCCCGTGTTACGTTAGCTTATTTGTATGTCGTAAGTACAATAAATATGACATAAAAGAAGTACCTAAGTGTATATGTGTGTGACCCCATAGGCTCACATATGTCTAGCCATATAATTAGTTAATATGACACGAGCATACTCCAACAAGGATTCCTTCTGTTTTGACACTCTCTTATGCTTTGACGTTTCCTTATGCTTTGATTGTCATCTTTCACATTTTGATCTTCCTCTTTGATTTTTTTTCTTCACTGATTCGTTTATTCGTAATGGGCATTCTTATCATGTTTCTGAGTCTAGGAATGCGGTTCAATGGGAAATAAGATCGATGATTATCCTAAGAGGAAGCGAAGTGGCAGTTCATGAATTCCTCGGTTCATTTTTTTCATTTATGCTTTTCATTTTACGTCTTGATACATTTCTCTATTTTTCGGTTATATTTCTGGAAAGTCTGATTTGAAACTGCTAATAAATCGAAGTCAGAATTTAGTCCTTATCATCAAATCTGCCTATATTCAACGGTGATCTGTTATCTGTTATATATATGTTCCGCATCTGTTGGATTCAAGCTGAAATGATCGGTCTTTATTGAAGAATCTAAAATGTTCTGAATCGAGTCATGAGAAACTAACCTTCCGTTCGTTTGAATCGTTTTCAATTCCTTTCGTGATCTGCTATGTTTCTATCCGGTTCTTTTCAATTTCGCGGACGAAATTTTATTTTTAGAGGGGAAGAGTTGTAAACCCCTAAAATTCAGAAAACTAAATTTCGGTATAAATTTGAAATTTCTAAAAAAACCTTACGATACGTCTACAATCCTATTTATTTTTTTTAAAGTAATTGTTAACTTAAGTTATATTTAATTAAATCAAAGTAAGTCTGATAAAATAATTAACTAACACATAATTAGATTTAAACACATAATATTAATGGGCCTTAAACATCATTGAATTGGCTAATTATTACCTAATAATCGACCCATTAAGGCCTCCCATAATCGATCCTTTAAACACCCTTAAACCAACCCATTAAAATTTAACGTTACAAAGTTGGGTACGCTCCTTTGTTTCTGATATGAACAAGAACCTCGGTTCTTTTTATTCCCTCCCTACGTAAAACAACAAACACAAACACAAGGAAACCTCCTTAAAATAATCGACTACTGCTGCTGTGTTGATTAGATCGAACATAGGAGTTGTTGAGGGTTTTATAGATCGTGATTAGGGTTTTCTTGTTTCTATGTTCTTCCATTCGATTCTCCAAGGTAATTATCCTAGTCATGTTTTTTATTAATTCGACAACATGAATCTATGAACAAACCTAATTAAAAATTCGACCACATGCGTGAATACAATATGATGTTGCTATGCGACCTTTATTTTCTGTTTACAGTCGACCCTCAAATGATTCGGTCCATACTGTATCTAATTCGACCTGATGTTTTGTGTGTCTTACTAACAGCCCTAATAGTTGACCTTAAATACAAATTAAATGAATCACAAATGGAAACCTAGACGTTATGTACTAATGAAGGAATCACGACTAATTCTATGATTTTATGTGAATATTCTGTTTGTTTTGGCTCGGGGTGATGAGTGATCTTGGTGTGAGCATATGAACATGTTTAGATTTTAATTAATACCGGTCTTGTGACATATAGAGGTCTCGTGTGCGTTTGTGTGATTGAAACATGTTATATGACGGTCTAAAATGAATTCTGAAACGGGACAACATGGTAGGTCGAATTTGTGTGCACCATTACGTGGGTTTCATAAATGTATAATACTGATTCTTTGTTTCTAAACCTATTTAAATATCTTAAGTAAGTTCTCCAATTGGTTTGGAGTGATTTTGAGTTGATTTGGTCATGTTTTTTATTTTTATGTCATGAAGTGTCAAAGCTGAGTAATCGAGTCTGAAATTCAGTTGGTGGTTTTGATTTTTCATTTTCGAACCATAAGGAGTTTGGATCTCTCCTTCTACAGGGGCAATGTTTGGGTTATGTGGGACTTCCTTGAATTTTTGTAGATTTTTCTGAAAGGTGTATGTCTATTAAATGCAAACTTTCAGGGTGTTTCTGCAGTTCATTTTCTGGACCAGTTTAGATAAACGATTTTTGAAAGGGTATTCACACTTGGTAATAAATTCTGGGAAAATTCAAGTATACTCTTAAGACATAAAAGCTTATGTGAAAATTTTTGTGAAATTTTATTTTGAGTTCTGGTATTGTTTGAAAATTCGTTAAGTGAAGGTAAAAGTATACTAAAATCAGAAATTTGTTAAGAAACTTAGGTATTTGTGAATTAATAGTTTTTAATGTGTTTTTATTAACCCTAGACCTAATCATTAATGATTGTAACCTAAATAGACTTTAATGATATTGTTAAACCCTAAGTTGACTAATGTGGAAACTTACTAAATAGAATGAAACCCTAAAACGATTAATCGGATTAACTAATAAGTACTGTATGAAACCGAACTCGTGTAGATTTGTTGAAGAAGACGTAACGTTGTTCCTTGTGTTCATTCATTCGTTTGCTTTTCTGTTCATTTGAAATAAGGTACGGATATTCAGTCTTCCTTTTAAAGATTCTTTTATTTGCATTTCGTATTGGTACGGATATTCAGTCTTCCTTTTAAAGATTCTTTCATTTGTATTTCGTATTGGTACAGATATTCTGGATACCCACTTTCCTTTACATCGTTATCGGTTGGTTCGTTGGTTTGATTATTCGTTTCTCATGATTCGTATTCAATGACCTTGATTCATTTACTATGATTTGGACCTCTTTTTATGATCCATTTGTTAGGACCTATTTGATTTGAACCATTGATATGATCCTTTTGTTGTGATCCATCTGATATAATCCCATTATTATGACCCCTTTGTTTTGATCCATTTGAATTGACCCCATTGCTCAAGGTACTATCCCTGGCCATGGAGGTAACATGACCATGTCATTGAGGCACCAATGGCAAGACACTTTCTGTGGAGGTGTGATTGATCCACGACGTTTCCCTTATCTGTATCTGTGGCCATTATCTGAGTATGTATGCTAGCCTTGAGATAGGGTATGTGCTAATCTGTTTTGCAGGGGTGCGTATGGATGAATCCTAGGCATAATGTTCTGTTCTAAAATGATTAGTGATTAGTTGTGCGTGCCATGCACCCCATTTCACTTCTGGGAGCTAGCTACTCCATTTGGTACTTGAGAGGTCTCCCCTCCTTCTGGGAGCTAGCTACTCCATTTGGTACTTGAGAAACTTACGTTACTATCCCTTTTACCATTTCTGGATATTCATTGATTACCATTTTCATATGACCCTTCATATTCTTTATGACATTGTATCTCAGCAGGTTCTCGTTGGATTGTTTATTTATTCGTTATGTTCAATTACCTTTCATATGTTTATATCTACTCACTGAGCGTTAGCTCAGCCGCATTTTCTTTTCCCTGCGGCAGGTATCAAGTTGGAGGCTGAGATTGAGTGATGAGAGTAGGAGCTTTTTAGTGGACCAACCCTACCTTAGTATTCATGGATTTTATTTCAGATTTCTGTCTGATTGTGTCATTTCTTTTAGAAGTTAGTTTTTTTTGTATTTGTTTTATTAGTCCTCTATTCTCAAGATTTGTAATTTATTTTGATAAGTCTTCCGCTTGCGCTGTATGTTCTGAAATGACACCATAATGTTACACTTTAGACCCTTATCCGGTTTGGGTGTTACAATTATGGTATTAGAGCCACGTTTCGACCTGTAGAGCTTAGGCTATGACCTGTGAGGATTGGGTAGACATTAGGATTCGTTCTGTTTTGACACTCTCTTATGCTTTGACATTTCCTTATGCTTTGATTGTCATCTTTCACATTTTGATCTTCCTCTTTGATTTTTTTTCTTCACTAATTCGTTAATTCGTAATGGGCATTCTTATCATGTGTCTGAGTCTAGGAGTGCGGTTCAATGGAACATAAGATCGGTGATTGTCCTAAGAGGAATTGAAGTGGCAGTTCGTGAATTCCTCGGTTCATGTTTTTCATTTATGCTTTTAATTTTTCGTCTTTATACATTTCTCTATTTTTCTGTTGTATTTTGGGAAAGTCTGATTTGAAACTGCTAATAAATCGAAGTCGGAATTTAGTCCTTATCATCAAATCTGCTTATATTCAATGGTGATCTATTATCTGTTATATATGTGTACCGCATCGGTTGGATTCAATCTGAAATGATCGGTCTTTATTGAAGAGTCTAAAATGTTCTGACCTTCTGAATCGAGTCATGAGAAACTAACCTTCTGTTCGTTTGAATCGTTTTCAATTCCTTTCGTGATCTGCTATGTTTCTATTCGGTTCTTTTCAATTTTGCGGGCGAAATTTTATTTTTAGAGGGGAAGAGTTGTAAACCCCTAAAATTCAGAAACCTAAATTTCGGTATAAATTTGAAAATTTCTAAAAAAAACCTTACGATACGTCTACAATCCTATTTATTTTTTTTAAAGTAATTGTTAACTTAAGTTATATTTAATTAAATCAAAGTAAGTCTTATAAAATAATTAACTAACACATAATTAGATTTAAATACACAAGATTAATGGGCCTTAAACATCATTGAATTGGCTAATTATTACCTAATAATCAACCCATTAAGGCCTCCCATCATTGATCCTTTAAACACCCTTAAACCAACCCATTAAAATTTAACGTTACAAAATTGTGTACACTCCTTTGTTTCTGATATGAACAAGAACCACGGTTCTTTTTTCCCTCCCTACGTAAAACAACAAACACAAACACAAGGAAACCTCTTTAAATAATCGACTACTGCTGCTGTGTTGATTAGATCGAACAAAGGAGTTGTTGAGGGTTTTATAGAACGTGATTAGGGTTTTCTTGTTTCTGTGTTCTTCCATTCGATTCTCCAAGGTAATTATCCTAGTCATGTTTTTTATTAATTCGACACCATGTATCTATGAACAAACCTAATTAAAAATTCGACCACGTGCATGAATACAATATGATGTTGCTATTCGACCTTTATTTTCTGTTTACAGACGACCCTCACACAATGATTCGGTCCATACTATACCTAATTCGACATGATGTTTTGTGTGTCGTACTAGCAGCCCTAATAGTTGACCTTAAATACAAATTAAATGAATCACAAATGGAACCCTAGACGTTATGTACTAATGAAGGAATCACGACTAATTCTATGATTTTATGTGAATATTCTCTTTGTTTTGGCTCGGGGTGATGGGTGATCTTGGTGTGAGCATATGAACATGTTAAGATTTTAATTAATACAGGTCTTGTGACATATAGAGGTCTCGTGTACGTTTGTGTGATTGAAACATGTTATATGATGGTCTAAAATGAATTCTGAAACGGGACAGCATGGTAGGTCGAATTTGTGTGCACCATTACGTGGGTTTCATAAGTGTATAATACTGATTCTTTGTTTCTAAACCTATTTTAATATCTTAAGTAAGTTCTCCAAGTGGTTTGGAGTGATTTTGAGTTGATTTGGTCATGTTTTTTAGTTTTATGTCATGAAGTGTCAAAGCTGAGTAATCGAGTCTGAAATTCAGTTGGTGGTTTTGATTTTTCATTTTCGAACCATAAGGAGTTAGGATTGTCGAAACGTAGAGGGGGGGGGGGTGAATACGTTCCTCTTTAAAACTTAAAATGTTTCGTATCAAATTTCCGATCAAGCGTGACTAAATATGAATAGTGGTTAAGTCACTCATAACAAGCAATCACATAAGCATGACAAAATGTTTAAACGTTTCTAGCCTAATTCTGATTGCCCTATGGATGGTCCTTTAAATACACCGACGGTCCTTTAAATGTTTGGGGACCGTCCCTGTATAAGGGACCGCCACCAATGGGCAAGTCTATTACGTCTGTAAGTTTTCTTATGTTTTGGGTGTTTGTAAGTTAACTAGTTTATATCACAAGCACATACACACCAAGCCACACAAACATTAATGTAATGAAAGTATAGAAAGTAAAGAGCAAGGAAGAGAAAACGCAAACCGGACATGATGATTTATAGTGGTTCGGCACGAAGCACCTCTTCGTCCTACTCCACTCCCCGAGTACCACACTCGAGAGTTACTTCACTAATCAACACGCTCCCTTTAGGCGGAACAAACCGTACACAAGCTTACACCAAGTTTAACGACACTAAGCGGAATGTCGAGTCCTAATCCTAGCTAGAACCAATCTACACCAAGGCCCACGTGGCCATACGAACAAGCACTCTTGTCCCACTTAGATCGACACACGATCCAAGCCTTCACACGAATGAGCACTCCCGTTCACTTGAATCTTCACACTAAGACACACTTGGATCTTCACCCAATCCAAGCCTTCACACGAGACACACTTAGATCATCACCCGATCCAAACCTTCACACACCGACTCAACTAATTCTCTAACACACCACACACCATACAACAATTACATGACCTATTTTAGTTACAAGATTTCTTGGATCTACATCACCGTCCAAGTTCACACAAATAACCCCATCCTTGACTCACACACAAGTCGGAAACATTGACAATTATCACCGTAACACTTGTTACGTTTGTGTGTGGACACCTATAACATCTTGAATCTTTATCTATGTCGAGAGTTCTTCTCTTACCCATGAGGTTTGGAAAAAGAAAATCATAACACTAGTTACGTTGGTGTGTGGACTCAATAAAACTTCGATTCTTGACGACTTCGAGTGTTCTTCTATTGCACATGATGTAGTGGATGACGGGATCACTTATAAACACATACCAAAGAGTTATAGTGATCAAAGATGAAAAAGGAAAGACCAGAAAATTTTTGTGCAAAGAGGATTGGTTCTGTAACACCCCAACCCGACAAGGGTAGAAGTATCACATTATGGTCGCATATCAGAACATACAAACGCAAGCGGGAGACTTATAAACATAAAGTTACAAAGGAAATCCTAAAGGATACAAAAGAAACACTAACTCTATACAAAAATGAGAATACAAAGCTAAACAAAAATCTAATCGAATCCAAGTCCAAGTCTAATCCAGAAGTAATTGGCTTCTAATCATCGGGGTATTCCATTAACGCTCCTATGCACTCTTCACCCAAACCCAGCTTCCAACCTAAAACCTGCCGCAAGAAAGGAAATGCGGCTGAGCTACGAAAGCTCAGTGAACAAATATATATACAACGAATAACTGAAACATAAATAAATATAAGAAAATGAATCAAAAGCTCCTGCTGAAAAGGGATGTCATCTGTCAAATGCATAAAAGATCAATGAACAGTCGAACAATATCATAAGTCAACCAAATGAAGGATTATAGAGATATCAACGTAAGCATAATCATAAGAGAATAAAGAGCACGTATGAACAAAGGCTTGTCCACCAGAGACACTCGAATGGACAAAAGAAATAAAGGAAAGCCACGAGCCGACCTACCAGAGACACTCGAATAGGTCTAATCACATAATCACATATCCGTCAATTCATAAGTTGTACATGGAGCTGCAGACTCCATTGTACCAGAAGTGAAATGGGTACAAGGCACGTACAGCCGACTAAGCCATAACGTATCACATCATATCATACAAATCCTAGGATGCATCCATACGCTCCCTGAAACAGAATACATATACAAGTGCAAAACTATGCATATATATAACAGAATGGCCATAAGTGATCACATATATCATATCATATCATAACAGAAGGGAACGCCGGGGACTAATCACACCGCCCCAGTTAGTGTCATGCCACCGGTGCCTCGATGACACGCCCATGGTACCTCCATGAGTAGAATAAAACTCGGGCATAAGAATCATACATATCAGAACAGAGCTATCCATAAACAAAGCAATCATAGCATATCATTCAGAATATATCAACAGAATCTCATATCAGTGAGATAGTAATCAGATCATCATAACAGAATGGATAGCAAACAGAATCCCATCAACGGATCATATCAAACGAATCATATCATAGCAAACGAATCAAAGTCAAAGGATCGAAGTCATGAGATCAGAACCCATACTGAGAAAGGGTAAGAATATCTGTACCTTAACCGCAGTGCAGACACATCATAAGACATAAAGATCGGAAAATACTCCTTCAGCGAATCTACACGAATTAATGATCGTCTTATTATTAATCACTTATTATAAATCAGATTACTCGTTTTAGTCGGCTTTCCATTTTTAGTAACTTTCCGTGATTAGTATCTTTCCGTAATTAGTAAGTTTCCCGAATTAGCAACTTCGATACTTTAGGGTTATAAATGATAATTAAATAAACTTAAAGATTAAAATGACAAATATAGTAGTTTAGGGTTAAACCTGTCAATTTAGTAAAGTTTAGGATTATAAATACAAATTATCAAAGTCAAATATTAAAATGTCAAATAAAATTATTTTAAGGTTTATACTATAATTTAATATTAAGATGATAATTTTAGACCCCGTCGTTCATAATTCATTAACGTATCTTTGACATTAATCTTAGACCGCGACGACCAAAATATGTTATTATCAAATGTATAATCACACTTGAATTTACTACATGCATGGTTTCATCCTATGCATGAAAACTTCTCTTGCTCATATTCACGTCAAAACCCACAGAGCATAAGACATGTTCTAGTTGTATTTTCATTTCTGTTTGATTATAAGGTTTGTATCGACATTAACGGACCGACCAACTATCATTCTTGTGTAGGATTGAAAATGCATTACCGATTAGGACCTTAGCCGATTTATTAGACATTTTAACGTATTTCCGATTTAATTTAAGCCCGAAACAACCACATGAAATAAACACATGCATAATTTAACACTAATTATGCGTGTCGTATATATATATACTATAGTTATCATAAACTATTTAAAGTCCATGCAAAATTAGACGCTACATAATAGTTATAAATCGTTTTTATTCAAGTCTCCTAACTGCACATTACTTGTTCCATGTTTAACGTTCAAAATCACAAGTGTATAAACATACTTTGATCTATTATATAGTATCTTGCATTCATGTTATCCATATATATACTAACACATCAGGTGTGGTGTAATTAGTGAAACTCCATATTCGAACAGTACATGTACATATCAGATGTTTGTATTCATACAAGTTAATTATCTATATTAGTTACCTTAAGGTAAAAGTACCCATGTGTACATCAACATCTTAGTTTGTTTCATGCATGTGAACATCATGCATATCCCATTTCCTCCTTTTGGATTTTATAACCAGGTTCTTAAGCCACTTGAAGATCATATTTGGCTAAACAAATGTGAGTCGATTTAAATGGAACATGGGTTGAATCGGATTAGCAACAAAAGTCGAACACAATATTTTAACACGTTAGGTTCTGGTTTCATATATTACATCCGTATATCCATTAATGATCACACAACCCTTTTTGATTAAGTTTCAATGTTCATGCGTACACACACACACACACACACACACACACACACACTATTTCGAATTCAGTAAAGCACAAGGACGATTTGTAGGAGTACCTCTAGAGCGATAGATCGAAACCGAAAACACGAACACGAGCACGAGATTCCGCGAGGCACGACCGAAACCAAAACCTACAGCCTTTCGAAACAAAAACCAAACCTTCCGAATAAAACCACACGAACGAATAACCCCACGGTCAAACAAGGCTATAAACAGTAGCTCGTATTACATGTATTCAAATGTCGTTAAATATTTCAGGTTGTTATAATTCTTTCCTTCTAAAAAGAAAATTTTCTTCATCGAAAATTAAAGTTGCAAAAGTTAGACGGAGACATAGCAAATCACAAAAGAACGTCACAATTAACCTCTCGCTTGGGGAGGTCCTTCCAACAGAATCTTCACAAACACATTTGTTTTTTCCATGACTCGATCCCGACAACAAGGATAGCCCCTGGCTCTCCACAGAACATAAATCGTAACAAATTTGATCCAACGAATGCGAAACAAATGCGTAGCAGATGACAGATGACAGATGATAGTTGAAATCCTACAATGAGATACACGAAACACATATGCCTACGAAGCAAGTACGGAGATAGTACTAAACGGTAAAACTTCATCAACTCCTAGATTTAAGACTTGCTTGTTACCTTGAACGGTTTCAGCCTCCTCGTGTTTAAGAATCATCAACGTGTCAAGAGTCTCATAAAGAGATGGATAATATATTCGTACTGACAATCAAAATCACAAATCAGAGTATCAAAGCGTATTAGAAGGCATAACAGAATAGGTAGAATAATCGTACGGATAAGAAAGAATCCAAGATCTAACGTGTCGCGAACAAAACTTCCTCAATTGCCGAAACGTCTAACTCTTCTATTCTTCTTCCGGAAGCGTGAACCAAAATGCGATTCTCTCTCACGATCACTGTAGGTGAACCATGTAGCTTGAATGATCTTCGGCCAGAAGAAATCTTTGCCCATCTTCCAAGCAAGCCGTCCTAGTCAATGCTCCACTGTAATTCCACTCGTGTTGTCCTTCCTCCTGTGCGTGGAAATCTCCGATGTAGTCACCACCATCTTCATACAATCCCGTCTGGCTCCTGCTTCAAGACTCTATACATATTAGTACAACTAAGATGAATAGAGTTGATAAGACCGTTCACTTCAAACTGCTCCCTTCCATCATAGAAATTCAACACCGAAAACGAAGATGAGTCTCGTGTTTCTCTTTCGTCTTTGAACACCCTAATATGTCATACTATGACAATTTGTCCAAGTAATCATGAAAGGCACGATTTATCAATTTTATAGGAATAGTTGTAGTGATAGCCAATACAATTAGCATTACGACGTTCATAGAGATCACAACGAATACGAAAAGAAATTTCAAAGAATATCCCGTTCTTTTCACAAAATAAGACACGATTCAGCTTCCAACAATAAATACCATCATCATTCTCCTCCACGAATAAAACAAAAACACACAAAGATACACAACGAACGTTCCCAACAAATCGAATAACTCTTGAGGCGAGTTTCATCAGAGAAGTATCTTCACAGCAGTGGGGAAATCAACGCACGAGTTTTAGAACAAGGTGGTCATAAACGATTATCAGGTTAAGAATCATGGTGTAGAATATGAACTTCACAGAACGTCAAAGGTGACAAACATAAAATGACAGTCGTCATCATCATAATACTCAGGCAACAAATCAAAATCCAGAATAACATTGAATCGAACATCTACAATGTAAACAGATTAGCACAACAAAATCGTCTCCAAATATCTCCAGAACGCATCGGACAATCGAATACACACGATGAAAAATCATAAAAAGTTCAAAGGGGTGGAATAGGTAAGGTCAAAAAAATCAGCAATTAAGAAAGAATCAAAAGCAGTGAGAAGTCATAGAATGTGTCGAACACGTAGGATTCATACATACGCGAATCTCCGAATGAACAAAAGGCATATAAACGAATGTCAAACGAATCAAGAATCGAAGTTCAAAAGAAAGTGATAACTCCAGGAAATAAAACTTATAAGGCATACTACGAAGTCTAAAGACATCCTAAACACATGTCGCGAATCCTGATAAGTCTTCTAAGTCTCTGAAACGAATGATCTAGTAAGAGCTTAACGAAAAGCAAAGGCATAAATAAGAGGTTAGTTTCAATCAACAAAGTATGTAGATGCGTCAACGATTTGCATCCGAGTTTGACACTTGCAAATGCTCCCCCTTGGTGTATGCTCAAAACTAGTTTTGGCTACCAAAGAATCGAGCAGTGAAGTAACGCTACAAAACAAAGTTAGTAGACAAGTACATATAATAATGATGATATATATATCAAGACATGCATGACTCAAATATGATTATTCTAAAGCATGGCATGAAAGGGATTGAAACTAAACATATAATAGTTGATTAACACACCATTTTCTAACTTCTTCCAAGATATGTGTCTAGTGTCTAGGTGATATGGGATGAGGATGATATGCTCCTAGATAGGGATGGAGATGACTCTCTAATAGTGGAGAAGTGGTAAAGGATGTTATGAGCCAAAGTTTGGCAAGGATGGTGTGAAGTTGGTGGTTCAATTTAGGCTTATGTTGAAGGTATGTGTGGGGAGATAATGAGAGGAACGTTTGCACTTACAATGAGTGAGGAAGGAATTTAACGGTATACAAGCATCCTTAAAAGGGCATCGTCGATGAGATCGACGGAATACAAGTAATGAGGATGCTTACCACTAGAGCAACTTAACTTTTGAGTTATATCTTGCAAAGCCATAAATATAATGTTCAACAAAAAATTAATACCAGATTAAAAAAATAATAATAGGATTAGATTTTGTATGTATCGTGTGGGCTTATGATCCAGAAGAAAGACTACGATACATACAAAAAAAACCATGTCATACAAACCCTAATTTAATAATTATAATGTCTTTGCAGAGAAAATATGGTAGTTTTTATTTATTAGAGCAATGTTAATGATGCAGGATGTTAATTATTCGTCGTTTAGAGCCACATCATAGAAGAAAAAAAGAAACACCCCACGTAGTGAAGGAATTTAAATCGAACCTTGATCGTATTTAGTACAATATATAAACACATGCTATGAGTTGTGTTCTTTGGCAGAAAGTTGTTATTAGCAAGAACTTAGAGGTTAGAGAGTGTGAATTACTAGAGCTAGAGGATAAGCTTAAAGCAAGAGAACAAGTAAGTCCTTGAATATTATCACTGGAAAGTCTTCTGCATGATAATATGTCCAACCACTCACCCTCACGGCACTTTTGCTCACATCAAAACTTACAATTACAATTACAGGCACATTCCTCTTTTTTCTGTACTCAAGAAATTTTGTATTGTAATGATTGTTTTTTACACCGCTTTTTGAAGTTTGTTGCCAGAGGCTGTGATATGGGTCAACCACTTGACGTGCATGACGACAGTTGTTGGCGACTTGCGTCATGACACTTTTGAGAAGAAGGTTATCGACATTCAGTCTGAGTTGGAAACAGAATAAACCATCAACCAACCAACAAAGGGTTAGCTTTAATTCTTTATTAGCAACTTTTATTCTATTTTGTTATGAATGATGAAATTTGAAGCTTTTTAGATTTAATCAATCGAATCATTAGTTCATTACTTTTTATAAAAATTCTTCAGATGAGCAATTCGTTGGATCATAATTTCACTGATTTTCGTAAGTTTTTTCTTTTCTTTTTTTTTCTTTTTTTAAAATCAATTGTAATTAGTTTTTTGTTTTTGTTATAGTTTTGACTAAAACATTAAGGTGGTGTTTGTTTGTTAAGAGGGTCTGAATCTGAATCTGAACCGCACATCTGAATCTGAATCTGATGCGTAAATGTTTGAATCTGACCGCATCTGAACGGGAAAAAAAACTCATGTTTGAACCGCACATTTACTTGCTCGTACTAATTTTTTTTTTTGGTTTTTATTTGTGTCAGCAAGAGGCAACAAGACGCATTCAGACACCTATCTCAAGTCTAAACCATTAAGATCTTACTGCATCTGAATGCGTCTGAACGGGAAAAAAAAAACAAACGGTCTGAACGTCAAAATGTCTGACCGATTCAAACACAGTGCCCATTCAGAGGCTGTTAAGAGGCAAAAAAGAAAAAACAAACACAGCCTAACTTTTTAAGTATACGTCCAAGCCAAGAGGATTGTGAAATTCATCAATGATGTCAGTCTACAAATTGAATTAATATAATCTGACTATGCGCTCTTGTGTGTACTTTGTCGGTTTTGGGATGGCTATGGAGATTGTTCTAAATGGAGATGTGTACTTTGGCGATGTAAAGGGAAGGATTCCCCATGGCAGATGTAAATACACATGGTCATATGGTACAGTCTACGAGGGCGGTTGGGAAGAAGGAAAAATGACGGCTCTGCGAACATCTTTGAAGGCCATAAAAGCTATGCTTAATCTGCAATTAGGCATCAGGTAACTGAACACTACTACAAACTGCCCCTCTGTAAATAGTTGTTACTTGTCTGTTCCAGTAAGTGTAACAAATAGAACAAACGATGAACTTTATGCACAAGAATTTTCTATATTGAATTCTAGGTGGACACTTGTCTTGAAAAACTCTGCATGCGTCTATTAGGTGGTGATTGGACTTGACTTCTTATTTCAAACTTTGTATATCGTCCAATCAAAAGTCTGGCTTCGGCACCATTGTTAGATGGCTGTGATCTAAACATCCTGATTTCTTAATTTTCAGCCTAAATTTAGTCCCTAATCTCTGAAAGATCATGTATGTACAGAATAATTTCTTATTTCTGCAGCAAAGGTGTTGGTTAATTTTGAGCTATTTGTTGATGCATTGTTATTTCAGGTATGGGCGAGATATTAAAAGAACTTCTGTTTGCTGAACATGTAACCAATAAATTCAATAATTTTATGTGCTTTTTTGCATTTGTATTTTGCAAACATTATTTAATCTGTATCATTTATGAAACGTACTTATTGATACAATAGGAAGACTTTGTTCAAAGATATTGGAAACGTCTTTGGCCTAGGGGTTACTTTGGAAGCTAAGTTCCAATCGATATTCAGGGGTACTTGCATTATCTTCTTCAACTACCAAAGGTATTTTTAATCCTTCAAAGCTGAATTTGAACTTAAGAAAATAAAAAACTGATACTAATTTTAGCAGTGTGGTCCAAATAGGAATTGATAATGTGATAGCAGTCCAAATTTAAGAACTTGGTACTAATTTAGTAATTGCTTCAAAAAGTCTAATTAAATTATCTCACATCAGTAGGTTATGTTTTTGTAGGAGCACAAGCTACAAAGTTCCTTCAGCTATGTAGATTTGATAAGAACTGCTCCATGACATTTCAACAACAGCGTTGTAATAATGACATCAATAAGCACTTCCATGAACCATTAACATATGAACACGGAATAAACAAGAAGAAGTTTAAGCTGAATGCAACATCCTCTGACAATCCTCAGTCTGATGCAACTTATAATTTGATTAAGCCCCAAAAAGTCTGTTATCGGTTTCTTGGATGTTCTATTTAGGTTTATAAGGCCATACGCAGCCGTTGGAATGGTTAGATCTATACGTTTTTCATGTAGTGTTCAGAAAAACTCAAAATGAAACAAATGTGTTTTTGTTGGATCTGCCGCCCCACGCTTGTAGCCTACATAATATTCTATTTCTTCCTCCCCAAAGTGAGTACAATCAATATGTAAGACCCGAAATATTTGAACCGTAAATTTCGTACCATTTTGAAATTTTCCTAAATTCAAATTATTAACAATATGACATTATGAACTATATATTATACTAGATATGCATAAGATAAAATCCTAAGCTTAAATAACCTANTAATCATATCACAGCAGGCATGCACTTAAGCACATAACTAGGTTAGGAACCCCTAACGTCACCAGTCAAAGGCATCACTCAAAATACACCCACGCTGGAACTTTATAACTCTCCCAAACCCACAGTACAATACACCATCATCAAAGAATACCAGCCCTTCGATCAGAACCAACAGAGATGTATACTTCCAGCATCACGAAACTTCTAATAGAAGTTTACTTCAATCGACTAATTACAAACCTAAAAAATTAAGACTTAAGCACAAATCCAATCCACCAGGACCTATCAATAGGGTTACAAATGGGTCAATACGATCAAAGAACCCTAGATCGTTTGTCAACAGGAACTCCAAAAAATTCTGTTTAGCGTTAAATCATATAATTACGAACCGACAACCCATAAGTCGACAAAATTTATTATAATGAATATCATAGCCGACTAAAGCAACCCCTTAGATCGGTTAAATAGAAAACTCATTAAGAACCACTTGAATATTTAGTAACGATCCAATCAGTGATGAACATAAACCTAAAAACGATTGGACAAATAAAGGAATATTAGGGTTTGGCAAGAAGAAACGCAGCACACCACCTCTAAAAACACAACCCTTTAATCGATGGCATACGCAAGAAACGAATCAGAGATCGTATTATAGTAGAGAGGCGATTAGGAGGGTGATTTTGGCCGGATATTAGAGGGGAAATGGTGGCCGTTTTGCTCCATGTGGAGAAGAATTGTAAAAGGTTAAGGTTTAATTTCTTTTTTTTGGGTAAAAGGGATGTTTCACCCTGGTAAAATATATTACACCAAAAACATTGAAGTACAAAGGATGAGGGTGACTCCCTCATCTCAGTCCCTTAGGACACTTACAGACTCGAATATAGGAATGACAAACCATTCCTATAACTTACAATAAAATGAACCTACCTATACTGACAAAAGTATATAAAATTTACAGTACTACTCAAGAAGAGTACTTGAGCCTTCTATATCACTATGGCGGTCCACCTTAACTTCCATGAAGAATCCACGTAGAAACATCCAAGCGATCTTCAACATATAAACTGTTTGTAGCAGCAACAAACTCCACAAACAAAACCAACACAAGCCCCATCCACCAAGTCTGAACATGCATATAAGATATCATTACGAATCAAACTTGTGTATGCAATGGACTTGTACATACAATAGGGTTAAACCCTAACTTCAAAAAGTGATCGTAGGATTTTTGTATAGGAAATCAATAAGCTTCAACATCCAAAACGACCAGCAGCAATCCGAGAAGTGATTTTTGAACAAGAACCAACTAAACTTGACTTACACAAGATTACCTTGACTTCCACATACCATATGATCACACACAGATTGAAATAAATAACATAACCCACCCACCAGCCCTATAAACGCGTGTGATCACAAACAAACACTATGACAAAATTTAGGATACCAATAAGCTGCCAGATGCAACAAAGATGAGAATGCAAACCAATAGTAGCCAAATCTGCCATAGAGATAATGAGGGTTCAATAACTATCGGTGAAATTACAAACCATGAACCCCCATCAAAAGAACTTGCACGCGCTGAACCCTAAGTTAGGGTTTCGAATACGAATGAACATGCAATCAGCAGCAAGCCCAAAACCAAACAGAACAGATGATCGCACAACCGAGATTAGCGATCTAACATAGGGTCGACACCCTAACTTCCATCAAACCGTAACAGCAAACGATCCAAAAGAATCCCATATTAATCAGGATCCACAATAACATAGAAGATATTAGCAGCAGGATCATAATGAACAATCAGTAGGGATAACGAAACCTTACACATCCAAAACATTACTTCCATCTCTCATACCCACGTCCTATAAACATACCTGATTACATCAACGTCCAAATAAACATGCAGGAAGATACACACAAACATCATCCAGCCGCACATAAGACGAACCCAAGTAGCTCGTAGAATGATAAACATGGTGAACCAATCCACCAATGCGCAGCCATGATGAACAAGCCAAAGAAAACAACGAATAAATAAAAACCCTAATAAATTAGGGTTTCGACCAGTAAAGAATCATAAATCCATAGAACCGACAACAAAGATTTTGCAATCAGCACCAAACGATCGTACACAGATACATATATGATGATTAAAACATAAACCGCCATTAATGACGACCAGATCTGTACACAATCGACCAACAAAGATAAAAACCCTAAATAGATAACGATCCCCTAAAACATTATAAAAACGTTTATAAGGAATCGATTGTAAGTGAACGGTAGATTTAGGGTTTTTTGAGCGAATCCACATGATATAATATATGAAGTACAGCACGCCGCCTCTTGATACACACAAACCAAAAGAAACCGATTGCATACACAAGGTAGAGAGGCGGTTTTAATGGTTTGATTTGGCCGGAAAAATAATATAGAGGCGGCGGCTGGAATTCGCCCATAGAGAGAGAGTTGTGGATAATTACAATAATTATCTCTGCATACTTAAATTTGATATATACATGACTACAAGATAAGCAAATTTACTCATTTAACCTTTGACTTTGATTATTATCACAATAAACCCTATACTTTGCTAAAATGGCATATAAAGCCTTAAACCATAATAGTTGTCATATTATACCTTTAAGTTAACCTATTATCAATTGTAAACCATAAGTTTGGCTAATTAATGATTATTACTCTAAAGTTGTTATTATGGAAACTTATTAAATATGAAAGAGTACTAAAAATAGAAAGAAACCCTAACCTGGATAATTATACGCACTAAATTTATAAAAAGCTTATAAGTAATACGTGATTATTAATTCATATAGGTTCCGTAAAGAGGGAGTAGCTTCGGTTTCCGTTTGCTTTTGAGATATTTTGCTTGCTGTGATAAGGTACATATATTCTATCCCTTTTCAGTAGGGGTTCTCATGACTCTCGATCTCTGAGCCATTGCTATGATTCCCTTTTAATATGATTCGTTTAATTATGATTCTTTGTTTGATGTGGTCCTTGTTAGGATCCTTTGATATGCTTCGTTGACATGATATATGATATGTTTCGTTTTTTTTTTGGGTAAAAGGGTTAATTCACCCCGGCAAAATTCATTACACCAAAAAGAATTGAAGTACAAAGGATGAGGGTGATTTCCCTCATCTCAGTCCCTTGGACACTTACAGACTCGACTATAAGAATGACACACCATTCTTATAACTTACATTTAATAAAATGAAACTACCAATCTAAGAATGGCATACCATTCTTAAAACTAACATGCACAACATGTGCAACTGACCAAACCACCATGCTAAACAAAAGCAACTTAACAAGCAAGAATAACAAAAATAATAGACATAAAATGAATAACTATTTCTTCTTGCGTCCTTGCACCTGGAAATCTTTCGGAGAACCATTCTTGAACTTGGAATACATTTCAATATCATCGTAGTTCTCGTAGACTTCATCAGCTTCATCACCATCATCAACAAACTCAACTTCATCAGCAAACGTAACCCTCTTCAAAGGACTCTTCACTGTAGTAGTAAACGAGCTAGAATTATCAAAATCAGAAGAGGTCACGCTTGTAGAAGCACCATCATTGTGAGAACCAAGCTCCCACAAACCATCACTAGTGTTATGCAATGGAACCGCATTAACACCATTGATCCCCATGGATTCCACACCCCCAAAAGAAGCATGATCATCCACATGTTCCGGCTGCCCAAGTTGAGTGTGTCCATCCTCAACAGTAGCAGCCCCTAAATCACTCTTCAAAGCATCATGAGATGTACCACTCGAATTAGAATCACCATTAGTAGGCTTAGCAGCCCCGGCATTAGGTTGTGTACCTTTATTCTTCTTCTTGGCAGCCGGTTTAGAAACAGGTTGGTATGAAAGTTTAGACTTAGTTGAAAACCCCCAAGTCCCTTTCTTACCCTTATCATTAGTCTGACCAGCCTTTGTAGCGTGAACCTTACCATCTTGTTGAGTCGAATCCTTAGTAACCCGCTTATGCCTAAGAGGACACCCGTCATCATCATGATTGAAACAAACACACTTAGAACACCAAGATGGCCACCATTCATACTCAACATCAAGAACCTCCATATAACTACCCTTACCCTTAGGTAAAGGGATTTCAACTTCAATTGATTCCAAAACATCCAAATCAGCCGATAATTCAATAAGTACCCGTGCATATGAATAACGTCCCCAAGGATTCTTACACATATCATTAGTACCCGCATCAAACCGTATTATCCGCCCCAATCGTTTTGCAATCAAACTTACACCGGTTTTAGAGTATACAACGGATGGTATATTATGGATATGTACCCAAACCGGTACCTTAGTAATCTTCTCCTTCTCAAGTCGCATATTAGGTACCCAAAAATGTAGGAACAAAGGCGTTAATCGAATAAACCAAGGACCACCATTAAGCACTTTATTCATACCTTCAAGTGATGAGAACTTGAAAATGAAGAAACCATTCCGCAATATCACATGTTCAAAACCGAACCTTGCCCAAGCATGCTTGACATAATCTTCCACACTAGGAAACGCAATTCTATTACCAATGAAATAACCGTATAATGAATTATTAAATTTCGAGCACATATCATCAACAACGGCCATTGGAATATGATATGTTTCGTTTGGATATGATTCGTTTGCTATGCTATGATTATGCTATGATATGGTATGTTTGTTTCGTTCTTATGCCCGAGTTTTCTAACTACTCATGGAGGTACCATGGGCGCGTCATTGAGGCACCGATGGCATAACACTATCTGGGGCGGTGTGATTAGTCCCCGGCGTCCTCCTTTGTTTCGATATGATATGAGATCTCTTTTGGATATATGTGTATACCTGTCGTGTGAGCAGGGTGCATATATGATTTTAGTTCAGCGGGGGCGTATGGATGCATCCTAGGATTATGTTTTGTTTTGGAAGACTTTTGTTGCGTGATGGCATACGTGGCCTGTACCCCATTCACCTTTGGGAGTTTGATCGACTCCATGTGTTTACGAAGGGGTCTCCCTCTTCGTATTCCTTTGTATGATATGTTATGGATTTGTATGAGACCTATTCGAGTGACTCTAGTAGGTCGGCTCGTGGCTTTCCTTGTTTCTTATGTCTATTCGAGTGACTCTGGTAGACACGCCTTTGTTGATACGTGCTCTTATTCCTTTCCATATGATTATGTTATTGCTGATATCACTATGATGCTTCGTTCTATTATGACTTGTGATACATCATGCCATCTTATGATCTTCTTCTTTCGTTTGCTTATTACTTTGCTTTGCATATATATCTGTTCACTGAGCCTTTTAAGCTCAGCTGCGTTTTCTTTTCTATGCGGCAGGTAATAAGCGGGGCATCGGGCATGAGTGATGAGAGTAGGAGCTCAGAAGACCAACCATGCTTAAATTTTCTTTTGACTATGTATTTATGTTTAAGACTTATGTTTCGGATATTTCATTTCAGTTCGCTTGGGATTTTGTAAGATTTGGAAGTCAGAATGTTTCTTGACTTTATTTTATTAATATTAAGTCTTCCGCTTGTGTTTATATGCTTTGTATGACACCATATTGTGACATTTTGACCCTTACCGGGTTGGGGTGTTACACAATAGGTCTTATGCTATATAGATTTTCAATGACTTCATGTATAGTTGTAAATAATTTTTTAATGACATTTGAGGTTAATATTCATTCCATGATTTGCACCAATGTTACAAGAAACCGTTATATATGAGTTTGTTGATTTCATTGTCATCACAATGGCTCAACGTAACCAACTGTGATGGATTACACCATGGCTTTAACATGATTGACTATAAGTTTCATTTTTTCCAATCTATAACTCAAATAATTCAAATTTTAACAGGAAAAAGTACGGGTTATGTACCAATGAAACTAATGAGAAGAGACGATTCATTGTTTGGACAGCTTGTGAAAGAATATTGGCCACGCTCTCAATCTACAGGACTTCAATATTGAGGATGTTGTTCCCACCACTTATAAATGGGTTGGCTTGGGTTGTTTTTTTAATCTTAAATGGGTCAAATAGATGTAGAAACTGGACCAAAAATTCCCAACATCTTATCAGCTATGCACTTAACTAATTCCATCCGCATGTAATACTATGATATATTGTGTTTTAATTTGTGTAATCAATCAGTAGTTTTTATGTGGTACTTAATATCAAATCTTTGGACTTCGAACTTACATGCAATTGAAGTCGTATTTTAATACACCGGGATCTGGTCAAATCAAATCACTTAACCAACTTGCATTGGGATTGGACAGGAAAAGGGTTGCGTGTCTATTTTATCAGACATGTGGTATGTTTCACTATAACTTTTCTTTTAGTACTTATAGATTCAAAATCAAAATAAGTGGTAACACTAAGATTATAGAGCGCAAAATATCGACATATGGGGTCCAGGAGTGTTTGGGTAAGTTAATAGTTTAGTAGCATTAAGTCATAAACAAGTTAACCATTGTTAAACCAACAATTGATGATTTTTTCTTTATAGATACTTGACCATTGTTCAAAGCTAAAATCCTGTTTTTAGCAGAGGCTGTATATTCATTGTTCGCTTATCTGGGTAAGAATATATTAATTTATCATAATGCACATAGGTTACTCACAATTGAAAAATAGTTTTTGAATTGAGGAAACTATCTTTTTCGTCTTAATGTTTAGTGTAATCACGTGTTTGTTTAACATGGCAAGGTTAATGTTTCAGAGAGCAATCAGTGGACGGAGTGTGATAAGTGTTCAAAATGGCCAAGGTTACTATTTGATTTTATAATAAATAGTAAAAAAATTTGTATTAAAAACTTTTCCTTATTTGGCCATTGGTGAATTATTATTTCTATGTCTCCCTATCTTCACCTGATGAACTAAATCCTAGAGAACTCGAGCACCTTCTTGGGATGGCTATAGGTACAAATGCCGTACAATGTATTCATTATTCATTATTCCCTTCATCCTATGAAAAATTGCAAAATGTCAAACTATGCAAGTTTATAGCAAATTAAGTGATCATGTAAGTTTTGGGTCAAAACGAGAATTCTTTCTAGGTCAGATTGTAGAGTGTTGGAACTTGACAACAAGGTCATATTGTGGTAGTGGAAAATTAACTCTCTAGGGCATTGCAGTATATATGATAAAAATTTGACTCTCAGTTACGCTAACCGTTGATATTATACTATTTTGGTAGATATTACTCAACAATTGCAAAAGGGAAGTGTGGTAGTGCACGTGCAGACGCGCCCTTTTACGTTCGTCACTGAGCGGTATGTTGGTTCATAAATTTTTACGCATTCGAGTAGTTGTACTATAAATATGTTACACTTTTTCTGAGGATTAACATATATCTGATGCTTCACCTAATACTGATACGCGAAAGGTGGATGTTGTGACAGGTATCAGTAAAGGAACATGAGAGGGTTCCTTTTTTGGGCTGCTGTTTTTCGTTCCGGCCTCTTCAAGCTTTGGGTTTTTTTTTTTACTTTTGGTATTGTTTGTTAACTATCTGTTACTATTTTATTCTATTTAGTTTGTTTTGTTATGTGATATAAATAACTATATTATGAGGTGTTTGAATGTCAATTGGCGAACCTGCTACTTATTATTCCATTTGAATTTGCGTGTGAGTAGAGTTAGGTTATTTTTTTTGGGTAAAAGGTCAAAAACGACCCGGTAAATACATTACTCCAAAAAGCATTTAAGTACAACAGATATGGGTGAATGCCATATCTCAGCCCGTTACATAGGCGTAAAGCTTACGTAAAGCTTACATTTGCGTGTGAGTAGAGTTAGGTTACGCGAAGCCTGTTATAACTTTAGAAGAATTTTTTGATTCGTTACAAATAGATGAGGTTTATTAGGTTTGGTGACTAAGGATAATAGCATTGAAGCCGTATGATGAGGTTTTGAGATGTGTAGGTCACTGCGGACTGATATATGGAGTTAATCTCTTGGATTAATTGTATCAACATGGGGTAACTCAATGGGTGTGTTTTAACTTTTCACACTCGATACTTATTCGCTAAATTTGAATAGTATTAATCAACAGTACTAATGTGCTAACTGATAATATACAACAATTTATTTTAGTTAAGTAGTAGCTCATACATATCCACTACTATTTGCTATGCACATTGGTAGAATATTTTCAAGTTCAGTGCCTTGCCGCAATAGTTTCTCACCATTAATTAGTACCATAATAATTAGTTGTGTACACATACTTTGTTTTTCACGAGTTAGACACAGCTTAGTCGCGCAAATATATATCAATATGTTATAGTATTTGAGGCATTTCAAGACCTTATTTTGATTTAGGATAGACGACAGTCAATAACAATTTACAAAAAGCATCTTCATTATAGAGACATGATTTTCCAATGAGCACGAGATGGATATCAGGCTGCTGAGTGCATTTTGGGGAAGGTGTTCATTTTGTAGTGATGACCAAATAGTCTTTATGTGCCACTTCTTAACCACTTAGTGTTAGTGGTATAAATATTTTAACTATTATGTATTATGGTAAAAATTAAACAAATGTTGTAGGGTATCGATTACAAATAATTTCTTATTATTTATGAGCGATAAAATGGGCAGTTCGGGCAGCTTGGCTGACCCGTCAAAACAGGTTAGAGTGTCCCTAATGGGTAAATTTTAAGATGGGTCAAAACTTCGAGCTCAATTTATGCTTTTGGAACAAAAAAAAGATGGGCGTGTATCCCCTTTTTTATACATGGAACAAAACAGGTTAGAGTGTCCCCAACATGCTTTCCAACTTTTCCAAGGAATCACCGGAATCCTTGAACATATCCTCCAGATTTTTCAAATACTCCGAAATTTGACTCAAACTCTCCATTTCAACTAAGCAATTACTAACTATAACATAACCATCAACAAAAACATCCAAATCATTAGCATGAGGGTTAGTCATAAGTGAATAACACTTAATATGAAATAAGAATAAGTAAATTAACAATTTAAAACACTAAGAATTGAAAATAAACTGAAAATATTAAATGTTAAAAATCACTCCGTAGCTTCCATCCGTTCGGATGGACATCCATCCGATCGGATGGTAAAATTACCTTTCCCCAACCGATCGGTTGCAACCCGCAACCGATTCGGTTGGAGCTTCTGGATTTTTTTTTATTTTTTTTTTATTTATTTTTTTTTTATGAAAAGACTTGAACTAGAAACTTTAAAGCAATAATTTAATAACTAAGCAACCATGACTAAAGGTATTCTAATATAAAAACATTAAGAATATTTAAGACTAATCAAAACATTAAAAACTAATCATAATAACATCTTATAACTAAGAATTAATAACATTAATCATCTACTCATTAAAACTACTTTACTAAAAACAGAAAACTGAAAATTAAATAAAACAACTAGAATCCTAAAAACTTTATGAGGCCACCAACCGATCGGATGGAGATCCATCCGATTCGGTTGGCTCAAAACCATTTTTTTTTGGTGACCAATGGCAAAAATTCCAAACCCTAACCACTCCAAAATCGTTGCCTAATCTTTAATCTTGTTCCTACTCCCAATAACGATTGTGTTATTGATTAATTAACTGTGTTTAATTCAATCTTTAACATTATTTTTATCGGGATCTAGCCTTGATTTGATTAGGTTTTCGTTCTTCTTAGGGTTTTTATTTAATCGCTTTTTTTGGTCTTTTGGGTATCGATTCTAACTAATTTCCTATTCATTATGGAAGTCGGTTAGATCAATCTATGTGCGTATATATTCATGCCTTAACATATTAAGGCAATCGATTTGAAGTCTTGACGTTGTTCTTCTTGTTTTCTGGTTTGCGATTTATTTTCCTGTTTTAGGGTTTCGTTGTTTTCTTTTTGGTGTTATGGAGAAAGTGGGTAAGGTTTCGGTTGAGGGGAACAATACATTAACACAACCTGTTAATGTGAATATTGAAGAATTGAGTGCTACTGTTGATTTGTCGAAGGTGACTATGAGGAAACATAAGAAGCCTAAGGATGTTACAGGTGTGGTGACACAGCCTATAACTGAAAATTCTTATGATACATCTCCTCATGTTCAGGTTGAGAATTCTAAAGGACCGATTGCTGCTGAATCATCCCATTTGAACGTGGGTACTGGTCCTTCTATTGAGCTTAATTCTATCAAAAGCAAACATGATTTTATTAAATTGGTGTTTGATGTCTCGCTGAATTCAACCTCGGATATTGATTTATTCCTTACGGAGCTTGAAGCTGGTAAACATCCAATATGGTCTAATTTGGATAGTGATACTCGTTCAAAGGTGCATGAAGCTATGAGTGGTTTGCTTGAGGTTTATGAGATGAATACTAATGCAACAAAATCTAATTCTGAGGACAGTATCAAAGATACAATGGTTGCTGATTCAGTTTGTGAAGGAGTTAACGTTCCTATTCCACGTAGTGTGGTTGAAAAGGTTAGTGCACGTCTTGAACATACCCTATATGGCTACTTTATTGGTAATAGAATGGCGTTTCCAGTGGTTGAGTACTATGTTAAAAATAATTGGGCTAAATATGGTTTGAAAAAGATTATGATGAATGAAAAAGGCTTTTTCTTTTTTAAATTCGATACTCAGTCTGGTTTAGAAGCAGTTTTGGAAGGTGGCCCTTGGATGATACGTAAATCGCCGATCTTTCTTACTTAATGGTCAGTTGATACTAGGTTGTGTAAGGAAGAGCTGACTTGTATTCCGGTATGGGTTAAATTACATGATGTACCTCTTCAAGTGTTTGAAGAGGATGGTATTAACTTAATTGCTTCATTTATTGGCAAGCCTATTATGCTTGATTCGTATACGAGCTCTATGTGTAAGGATTCTTGGGGTAGGAGTAGTTTTGCTCGGTGCTTAATTGAGGTTAGTTCAGAGGCTGAACTCGCAGAGGTTGTTACTATTGGTGTCCCCTCTCTTATAGGGGATGGTTTTACTAAAGATACTATCCGAGTTGAGTATGAATGGAGGCCTCCCATGTGTACGCTATGCAAGATTTTTGGCCATATCCATGATCATTGCCATAATAAAGTGGTCAATCATCATGTTGCTACTACTTCAAATGTTGCTAAGCCTTCTACTGTGCCTGCCAATGATGGTTTCCAAAAGGTGAGTCATAAGAAGAACAAAGGTAAAGCCGAGTCTGCTAAAGGTAGTCATTTTGCTAGTACTTCAATCAAACAGAATTTCAGGTATGAGCCGAAGAAGAATACTAGCGAACCAAAGAAGGGAGCTAATACTCGGCCTAACGTGCATACAAAGTCGTCTAAGTTGAAGTCTATTGGTTCTACTTCTAAGGAAGGTATTGTTACTACATCTAATTCTTATGCTGCATTGGTGAACGATGATGAGGAAGATGGAGAACAGGTCACACATGTGAATGAAGATTTGGCTAATCCAAATACAGGTGGAAGTTCATCTTTCACGCTAGCTGCTGGTTAGCTTGTTTGTGTTATTTCTTGAGTTGTAAGTGCTTATGACATCTCATAAGCACTAGTTATTTTCAAGCTTCTTAGCTGTCTACCTTGTTATGTAAGCTTTATCGCATATGTAACGGGCTGAGATATAGGATTTCACCCATATCCTTTGTACTTAAACGTTTTTGGTTTAATATATTTACCAGGGTGCAGGATTACTCCCCTTTACCCAAAAAAAAACCATTTTTTTATTACTTTAAAACTGAAAAATTTCTGAATTACAAACAATCCAATTACTAAAAACTAGAAAATTACTCAAATCCCCGGCAGCGGCGCCAAAAACTTGATGTGTCGATTATGTGTACAAGTTTTAAAATTTATAAACACGATTTATCCAATTAACTATATAACACATACGAGCAAGTATACTCGTCTGGTATAGTAAAGGTGGTTAAGTCGAGGTTGTCCCAAGGGATTTGGTGATTAAAGTAATAAGAAAAACGTTTGTAAAATAAGAGTTGTCAATCCAAATTTGTAGAAATCTCAATTTAAAAGAAACTCAATAAGAACTAAGCATATACTTGTGTGTAATTCCTTGATTGGTAATTAGGAGTATCATGGAAATTTAAGTATAAAG
>LBNU01017928.1:35309-73096 GCA_014162995.1 Artemisia annua
CCATCATTCGAAAATGATTTTAACCGTAATGCATAACAAGTACAAGTTCTAGAATCAACACAATCACCGGCACACACATAATGAAATATATAAATAGCATGAGAAATACTATTCACATAAAAAAAACTAATCCTCACAATTTAAAGTAATAAGGGTATAAAATTGTGCTAGCAAATGTTATCAATTCCGAGACGAATTGCTCTTTAAACTTAATTTATGCTCCAAAAATATCCTTATTATTTACCATTGAATCAATCTTATTTTAACTAGAATATGAAGGGCGAACTACCTCTAGTTACTAAAGTTCTCGACTCTAAAAAAACGAAAATTTAAAAATTTAAAAATTATGCAATTTTTCTATTTTCTTCCCTCCCCTACACTTAAGTTTTGCATTATCCTCAATGTAATAAAAATGACTTCAAAGTAAGGAAAATGGAAAAATTTAGAAAATATCGGAGTTAAATACGCAATATGCATATTTGATCATAATAAGCAAATGAGTTTATCGACTCCAAACGTTGATCAACTATATGCTTCCATAACAAAAACCCTGCAAGAAAACTGCAAAATATACGAAACAATCAAACAAACACAAACACAAAAATATTTAAACGAAATAAAGAGTTAACAAAGTTACGTAATAAATCCCAAAAGAAATAGTTAAAGAAAGTGGAAATAGAAATAATTCGACACATAATTGTTTTTAAAACAAACCAACCAAATATGATGATTACTCGTCATCATCATCATCATCGTCCATGTCATATGGCGATCGAACTATCGGGTCAAAATCATCCTCCTCTTCATCTTCACTCTCATCATCTTCTTCCACTCGACGCTTCTTCTTTCCAACTCTTGATGACGAACCACCAACATCAAAATTCGAACCTCCAGGATTGAAGCTCGATCCACCAACATTGAAACTTGAACCACCAAACTCGGGAAGTCTACCGTATGGAGGGTATGGCTCGGGGAATGGTGAATAACCAGAATAAGGATAGGGATATGGACCAGGATAAGGAGAGTATGATAGCGGGTATGGTGGAACATTTGGTGGGTTGTAGGGAGGTACCTCATAATTGGCATCTTGTGCCAAGTGTTGGAGCATCGACATGGAATATCATAGTTGTAATTATTCCTCATCATCATTGAATCTCTCCAAAATTTCCTACACTCAATAGCGTTTAACTCTCGGTTCCAATCACCCCATCCCGAATCAAAACCACTTTGTGCATACCCCGGAAAACTTCCCATTGGAGGTTGTGGTGGTGCCTCCATAGAAACTCCCGATGGCGCCCCCACACTTGGTTCGGTCCAAGGTCCCAAAGTCCTATTCTTCCTATCCAATGCTTTTCCGAAACTAAAAGCATCCCATTTCTCACTCTCAATCTTCCCTCGACACTTCCTCAACTCATTATCACCATAATATCCAAGATTCTTAGCCAAAACGGTCACATAATGACCTACACAAATATCACTTTTTTCCTTGATCCCCGGGGCTCTCTTAGAAAGATATTCGGCAATAATCCATGCCGCATTCCCATTCTTATCTTCCTCAAGTAACTTCATCACCCATAGGTCAGGTTGATTGTATTTGTCTCGACTACCGTTCCTATGCAACACTCCCCAAGAAATCATCTTTTGCAAAAGCTTCATCAACGGGTTCCTAATCTTAGAAGCAAACTAGGGGCGAATTGCGATTCCCTCTTATCCCTAAATCGTTTTTCCCATCTTCGACCTCTTGAACTTGATTTTCTGTATTGATCTTGCTCTTGATTCGTGTTTAACATTCGTGTTCTACACCTATTAATCAAAATCATTGCTTTTAATTCTGTTTTAAGTTGATTGTGGGTTAAATCGTTTTTTTAGGGTTTCCAATTCGCCCCTAGTCCTATGTTCGATTCCTATGTTATCAATTCCTTATCACCATTTTTCAGGAACGATTTTTGTTATCCTTATTATCCCTTGATTCATGATTCTTTAGGTCGGCTGTTAAGTCGGTTTAATTATTCTACTATAAGGATCGTTTTTGGTTTTTGGTGGGCTGATCGCTACATATATGATCTTTTTTATCTACTTTATTGAGCGATCTGTTTATTGGGGTGAATATTTTTGATCGTGTTCATACTGAAACCCTTTAGGGTTTTTATTTGGTCGATTGTATTCGTGTTGGCTGTTCTTTCATTGCTTAATCCAAACCGTTGGGTTTGGTGTTATTATGATTTTTGGTTTGCTGCTGGTGCATAACTCATAACTTTACTCGTTTAAGGTTTAGTTTTATTTGATTATTGTAAGTAACCCGTTCAGGGTTTGGCAATTTTTATGGGTAAGTCATGTTGCAAGTTATCTCAGATTGGGATTGGTTTGTGGATGCATGTTCTATGGGGATGGATGTGATTATGTTAGTGAGATTAGAGAGAGATGTAAGTCAAGTTGCTGGGGTTCCTTGTTCAAAAACCCTTGTTGCTGTTTTTCAAGATTTGCTGCTGGAGGTCTTGGTGTTTGCTTGGTCGAGCTAGTGGTTAGGGTTCTTACTCTAGGTTTGTTGCATGGTAATCTCCTTCATTATTGGTATTGGTAATCTATTACTCTTGGGATCGTTTTGAAGGGGGGATCCTGACATGTTGATGTTGTTTTAAGCTTGGAAGTTAAGTTTAGAGTTCTTATTCAAAAACTCTTTGGATTGATATGTTGATGATCATGAAGGTTTTGTTTGCGGTGTTCTTGGATACTACAAATAAATTATCTGTTGAAGAATGCGTGGATGTCCGTGGATTCTTCATGGAAGTTCAAGTGGACCACAAGAATGATATGGAAGGCTCAAGTTTCTCTTAAGTAGTCTTGTAATTTTTATGTAATTTGTCATTATTGGTAGGTTCACTTTATTGTAAGTTATAGGAATATTTTTTCATTCTTATATTTGAGTCTGTAAGTGTCCTAAGGGACTGATGCGNCGTTGGGTTTGGTGTTATTATGATTTTTGGTTTGCTGCTGGTGCATAACTCATAACTTTACTCGTTTAAGGTTTAGTTTTATTTGATTATTGTAAGTAACCCGTTCAGGGTTTGGCAATTTTTATGGGTAAGTCATGTTGCAAGTTATCTCAGATTGGGATTGGTTTGTGGATGCATGTTCTATGGGGATGGATGTGATTATGTTAGTGGGATTAGAGAGAGATGTAAGTCAAGTTGCTGGGGTTCCTTGTTCAAAAACCCTTGTTGCTGTTTTTCAAGATTTGCTGCTGGAGGTCTTGGTGTTTGCTTGGTCGAGCTAGTGGTTAGGGTTCTTACTCTAGGTTTGTTGCATGGTAATCTCCTTCATGATTGGTATTGGTACTCTATTACTCTTGGGATCGTTTTGAAGGGGGGATCATGACATGTTGATGCTGTTTTAAGCTTGGAAGTTAAGTTTAGATTTCTTATTCAAAAACTCTTTGGATTGATATGTTGATGATCATGAAGGTTTTGTTTGCGGTGTTCTTGGATACTACAAATAAATTATCTGTTGAAGAATGCGTGAATGTCTGTGGATTCTTCATGGAAGTTCAAGTGGACCACAAGAATGATATGGAAGGCTCAAGTTTCTCTTGAGTAGTCTTGTAATTTTTATGTAATTTGTCATTATTGGTAGGTTCACTTTATTGTAAGTTATAGGAATGTTTTGTCATTCTTATATTTGAGTTTGTAAGTGTCCTAAAGGACTGAGGCGAGGGAATTCACCCTCGTCATTTGTACTTCAACGTTTTTTTGGATAATATATTTTACCAGGGTGAAACATCCCTTTTACCCAAAAAAAAGATGGATCACCAACTCTATTCCAATAAGCATCAATACCCGTGTATTGATCATGATCTATAACCAAGCTCACAAAATGTGGCCCAAACAACCTATGATCAACCTCATCCTGCTCATACAAACCTAGGGCAATTGCAAAATTTGGCAAAGAGAAAGCGTGTTCGCGACCACACAACCTAAACCAAATACAAACGTCCCCAAGAACATCAACCACTTTCTTATCAAAGTAAAAGGTAGAAAAGAACTCTAAACACCATTCCCGGTAAACATCTTCATGGATACTAAAAGCTCTTTCCCATGAGTAGTCTTCAAACCTATCCCCATCACCGGGATACACATAAGTCATAGTCATCATGTTTCTCAGCTGATCTTCACACTCATAATCTGCAAACAAATCCCAATCAATCAATCTAGGCTTAGCAATATCTCTTATTTGGAGTTTTGAAAGACGTTCCCTATAAGCATTCTTTTCATCTTTGTTTTGCACGTGAGAGAACTTGACATTGTCATTAGACTCCGGTTTCAAACTGAAATTGACCTTCTTTCTCTCGTTTCTTTTCATAAACTTGTTAACAATCGGGTTTCTTCGAATACAACCCGAACCTGCAGCATTTCCCTGAAAAGAAACTCAAATTATGTTAATATAAGAGTATAAGAACTAACACCAATCAATTTAGAAACTAGAAAACGCGTTTTGCAAAATGTCAAAATTTGTTACCGTAGCATCCATCTGATCGGATTGAGCTCCATCCGATCGGATGGTTCTTTTGACACACTCCAACCGATCGGTATCATCCCGCAACCGAATCGGTTGGAGGTTCTGTGAACAATCATTTTCCAAATTCAATCCTATCGATTTCCATTCAATCCAATCTTCCTTCTAACTTGTAATTGACCATCTTAGAGTGCTTCTAACATCTGAACTTTCCTATTAACGATTCGTAACATCTCCATGCATCAACCTAATAATCCTATGACACTCAAGAACACCATCTACTAAAATCTTCCAATTAATGCTCTAATTAACAATGCAATAGCCTAACATCACTAATTATCAAGCATGTAACACCTGGGATCCATCAATTGCAAACAAATTAGCTCCAAAAATTTTTACCCAATTCAATCTGAAAATTCAATCAATTAATTCTTTCTCAAGACTTAATCAATTGATCTAATTCTTTTTCCAATCTATTCTACTCTCATCTAATCACTTATCCCCAAAAGATTACATCTCAATTTGAACTAAATCAAAAATACCCAATTCGTGACCTAATTGCAATAATCTGAATTAAAACCTAATTGAATGAAATTAATGATGTTACTTACTTGATTTGATGCCATGGATGATCAATTATCACTCCTGCAACTCTCAAACAACTTCCTATGGTCGAATTATATGACCCCAATTTTGGTGGATTGTGTGTGTGGGTTTCTTGAGATTTTTGAAAACTTGGGCTTATATATTCAATTCCATCCGATCAGTTATGAATCCATCCATTTCGGATTGGGTTTTTTTTGTATGAAATTGATTTTTCAAAGCTTCCTCTACCACTTGACTTGATACAAGCAACTAGTAGCTTTTGTTTCTTCAAAAACTTTTCTTTTGTATGTATATATTTCAAACACACATGGTCTACCAAAAATTGGTCATCATTTCTACTTCTAAAACTAAGACTAAAAACATAACTTAATTCCATATAAAATAAAACTAGCAAACATGATAGATAGATAGATAGATAGATAGATAGATAGATAGATAGATAGATAGATAGATAGATAGATAGTCTTAACTTAAACATAAAATGCATAAAAACATAAAAACATAAAATAAAGAAATTGCATGAAATTAAAATACGAAACAAACAACTAGCACAAGATGTGCTTTATTCTTGTGATCTTCCTTTTTCATCCTTGGAAATATTCAATCCTAAGAATGTCTTCACTTCGATACTTATTGGATACCTTCCTAGTAGTCTTTTGGGTTTTGAAACTTCGTGCAAAGTTTCTCCCGCTAGGACATATGATATCAAATTTGCAATGCCAATCCCCATCTCTATCTTCTCTTTTGTAGGTGCTAGGACCATCGGATCCCCATTCCAAGTTCTTCAATTGGACCGGTAAAGATCCAAGAAAATCTGTCAATTTATTAAACACAAAGATGTTTTTGAAAGGATTAAAGAAAGCCTCCATTGCTAGAGCCCTTTCCATTTCGTCCTCAATATCAAAGAAACTAGGTGTAACCGGGCCAAACTTAGGCCTACCGTCTTCATCTCTACCAACTTCAAAGCAACCAAGGTAATCCTCCTCTTGGTCCTTGTCATTATCATCCCCATTACTACCTCCTCTAGGCTTTGGATAGTAAGTATTCTTAAGAATACCATCGTCAATTTGTCATGGTACCTCTTCCCATATCTATTATCGCTCCACATGTTCTCAAGAATGGCCTACCCAACAACAAAGGTAGCTCCTTATCAACCGGAACATCCAACACAAGAAAATCCGCCAAGAACGCTTGGTAACCAATTTGAACTCTAACATTTTTCACCTCTCCCATCGCTTTTGCCTTTGAATTGTCCGCCATAGTGAGCTTAGAATAGTTAGGTTGAGGGTCTCTTAATCCTAACTTTTGGTACAATAGGTAAGGCATAATACTAACACTTGAGCCCGTATCGGCTAATGCATATAAAGGAGTTGTCCCATTAATTTTAACCGGTAGAACAAAATTTCTGGGATCATTCATTTTCTTTGGAAGCCCATTCTCAATTATCCTTCTTTCCTCCACTTCATCAAAACTAGTATCTTCCAACTTTGACCTTGCTAACATAACCGAATCTAACTTCTTCCTATAGATCATATAGTTGTTTAGCACTTCAATGACTGGCTTGTTTTCCTTCAACTCATGAATTTTTGCTTCAAGATTCTCCAAGATAGCTTGTTTTTGTTCATTGGTTAATGGTTTGATACTTTGTGGTGAATTTGGTGGTGTTTTGGATGATGATGATGATGTTGTTGAATTGTTTTCTTTTGGGTTGGAGGGTTGGGTAAGTTTGTTCAATGGTGTTTTGTTTCGATTTGCTTTGCCCATCTTACAAATTTCATCCCTTCCTTCCTTGATCTTTTCTATACCTTCACAAACTTCAACAAGCATTTCATTCACATCTTTTTCTTCCTCCAAATCACTTATGTTAATTCGTAACTCTAAGTGCGAAATCCAATGTGGACTTGGTAGTCACAAGAAAATCTCTACCAAAAACAACTTCCGGTTCATCAAAATTACAATATTCAAGAACCACAAAATCAAATTTGAAAATGTGACCATGAATGTTCACTCTTACACCTTTCACTTTCTTCCTTCCATAATTTTCATAATCAAGCCTAACAAAACCAAGCTTATCAAGTACTTCCTCCGTGATATAGTTGTCCCCATATTCCATGTTAAATTCCGCATCCCAAGCTTTAACACCTTCCACCGCACAAGGTGTAGAATACCTCATGTGTAGGGCATCAAATTCCTTAGGTGGTGCTCGTGTGAAAACAACAACTTTCCTTTCTTTCTCCTTTGGTAAACACATTTCATGAGGCAAGTAAGCCACATTGTCACCAGCAACTTCTCCTTCTTCTAAATCCAACTTAGCCTTTTCCAACATGCTTTCCAACTTTTCCAAGGAATCACCGGAATCCTTGAACATATCCTCCAGATTTTTCAAATACTCCGAAATTTGACTCAAACTCTCCATTTCAACTAAGCAATCACTAACTATAACATAACCATCAACAAAAACATCCAAATCATTAGCATGAGGGTTAGTCATAAGTGAATAACACTTAATATGAAATAAGAATAAGTAAATTAACAATTTAAAACACTAAGAATTGAAAATAAACTGAAAATAAAAAATGTTAAAAATCACTCCGTAGCTTCCATCCGTTCGGATGGACATCCATCCGATCGGATGGTCAAATTACCTTTCCCCAACCGATCGGTTGCAACCCGCAACCGATTCGGTTGGAGCTTCTGGATTTATTTTTTTTTTTTTATTTTTTTTTATTTTTTTTATGAAAAGACTTGAACTAGAAACTTTAAAGCAATAATTTAATGACTAAGCAACCATGACTAAAGGTATTCTAAACTTATAAAAACATTAAAAATATTTAAGACAAATCAAAACATTAAAAACTAATCATAATAACATCTTATAACTAAGAATGAATAACATTAATCATCTACTCATTAAAACTACCTAACTAAAAACTGAAAACTGAAAATTAAATAAAACAACTAGAATCCTAAAAACTTTATGAGGCCACCAACAGATCGGATGGAGATCCATCCGATTCGGTTGGCTCAAAACCATTTTTTTTTTAATTACTTTAAAACTGAAAAATTTCTGAATTACAAACAATCCAATTACTAAAAACTAGAAATTTACTCAAATCCCCGGCAGCGGCGCCTAAAACTTGATGTGTCGATTATGTGTACAAGTTTTAAAATCTATGATGTATGTCATGTTTAACTACCACTAAGAACTCAATCACCTAACTGACTCCTTTCGGCCTTATCAAATTAGTATGACAATTCTATTAACACATTGTTGTTTTGAAAATCAATTCTTTTCTTATGAATTCCTACGAATCCTTTCGGTCCTTTTTTTCGTGATGAAATCTTCTCAAATCCATTTTAATAAGTAAATAAGATGGTTGTCAAGCATCATATCCCATACTAATTCGTGCACTAATGTTTTGGAATAAAAACAAGTTGAAACTCCTTTCGGACCTATTTTTTCAAAGAATGTTTTTACCAACAAATTAAGCAAGATTAGATGTTATTCCAACAAACTCATAAAATAGATATGTTTTCATGCATCACCTTTTCAATGAAAAGAATACTCCATAACCAATCACATCATACACACAAGTATATCACAAATTACTCCATAACAATCATATTAAAACACAAGTAAATAAGAAAACTTTCATTAAACTCAAAGTAACAATTGTTCATTATAAGTATCAATGTGTACCTAGCTTGAGAATTACAATGATTAAACTTGTGGAACTTTAGCAACCACACTCCTCCAATTGCTCACTAACGTAAGTAAACAACTCCAAACTTGAACCAAGGATTGAGACTCTAACTCAACACTTTCTGGACGTTTTTACCACACTTAGTAAACTTTCAGGCAATATAAGATGGTCTAGTAAGTATTTGGTGTAATACTATACTAGATATTGGATGGTACATATAATCTAGACCTCTAGTTGTCATTATATAGCATAATAACACTTATGCTTCAAATAAAAACGTCCCCTCTGAGTTATTAAGCAGAAATGATCAGCCACACATGATTATGGGGAGTAAATTCGCCAATAAATGCAAAACATGTAACTGCAGCTTCATCCATCCGATCGGTTTCTCTCCATCCGATCGGATGGTAGTATTTTGGGTGTATTCCAACCGGATCGGATGCGGATCTCCATCCGATCGGTTGGATGCTGCCTGGAAAGGTTTCTTTGCATTTTCTTCGTCGTTTTACGTTGCATGCATTGTCTTTCTTCGTGGCTTGACTTTATTCATTAGAACTTGATATTTTCTTGATAAATATGTGTAGAAATCTTGTTTTTATCAAATCCTTTCGTCCATGCGTGGTTTCTTTCTTTCTTGATCTTCTCAAAACTCTCCAAATGTGCATGATCACTTCATTTCTTCATCTTTTCATCACTTTTACCTGTCTTTGGCTATATTTGCAGGCATAAACACTTTTCCACGATTAAGTAACAAATATATACAAATATGACCAATTTCCATGCGTAAATTTTCATGAAACGTAGCATATATAAGAGTGGTTATGCTATTTCAGCCAATACCACAAAGAACCCAACTTTGTGATTATGTAAATCTCACACTTTAGTTGCATAATAGCTTATTCCAACTTAGGAAAAAAAGGCTATTGATTATTCTAGAAAAGTCTGGGTAAGCTTATTTTAAAAGGATTATAGCTTTTTTGGAAGGAACTAAGCAAGAAGCTTTAATCTATTGTGTAACGCCCCCAAAATCTAATTATCGCGGAAGCATACATGTTTTGGGTGCTACTAAATTGAATCACAACACATAGATATAGAGAACGGATTTGAAAACCCGTTTTTAATAAATTATATTACCAGAGTTATAATGTAATACAATAAGTTCAGTTTTAAATAAACAAGATCCATGTAACATGACTGTCCCAATTCAGAGTTAAGTTCATGTGTAAAAACACTTCAGATTCTTATGACCAATGCCATGCCATGCCTTCAACAATCTGATAATCAAACACCTGAGAAAAACATGCTAAAAGTCAGCTAATGCTGGTGCGTTCATAGGTTTATCATAAATAAGCACATATGGACCAAAGCAAATACCTTTTAATTATAAAAGACATATAACTTTCGTACATAACTAAATTAAAATGTAAATTTCAAAGCATGTCAACTCCATTTTAAGTAACTAATATCCATTTTTTTCTTTTCTGTTACGACGTTTTTCTAATTTTCCTGCTGGAAAAGATATTAACCAGTATAGAGTGAGTGTCAAGATGAGATCGATAAAGCGTACAAAGACAAAAAGGTGAATAATCATTCTCTTTAACCATAAAAGTTGCATTTCATACTATAATTAACATTTAACAGTATTAAAAAAAGGAATGGAAAATGCTTATAACATGCTGCAAATGCACCGTTTGGACCCAAAACCTGATAAACCAACCTCTTATATGATCCACACATGACTTTAAGTTACAACAATTGGTTTAGATTTTCTATGTTAATAAATATTTTTTTGTGTATACATAAACTGAAATCAATGGGAATTTATGCATGAAAATTTGATATGTTACTGAATTTATAAGGTACTTCTTTTTATAATGTAACATCTGTTTTAGATTCTTTTCCAATACCTTTCGGGATTATAATGCACGGCTGTGATGTGGCTCTGATTTTCTAAATAGTACATAGTTGCATTAATAGTTTCGTATAAACTAAAATTTTAATCACAACCATGATACTAAGTACTAGAACTAATGCAGCATATGTGGACCGTGCAAATGCAATCCCCGAATGGCAAGGCATGCTTCTTAACTCCGAGAGATGGTTAGTGACTTGCATATAACGTTTTCTTATCTTAATCATTAATGGGTTAAACATGTATGAGTAATAAAATTAACGTAAAAGGTTAAATATCACATTGGTCTTTAATTGCTTAAACAGGTTAGTGACTAGCAAATAACATAAAATATGCCAATGATAAACACGCAAATAAACACCATTCTGTTACAAACTACTTATCTGCTAACAGAAAACATAGGAATGAAAATGATACAAAGCTTATATTGCCCTATTCCAACCCATCCCATTATGCTCTACCCACCACCACCACTACAAGCACAACCCACAAACAACAGTAGCCCAGCAAAAAAAACTCGGAAAGTATAATAAGCGAACTACATTTAGGTTTTACACCAAGGTTACAATCAATCACTCTCTCACGGTCTATGACGGAAAAGTGGTACTTGAACCCACCAACCCCTCCGATCCTCTGCAGGTATGAGTACTGATTTGTATTTTATTCAACTGCTCCCTGATTATATGTTCTATTTGTACTGTGGTACTCATTTGATAGGATGTAATGAATATTCTATACCCTGCTTTTTTGTGGGCTTGATATAAGTGTTTGGGATATGCTAAATTTGGGGTGTTGGGTATATCACAATAGGTTTAGAAGTCGTTAAATGGTAAGTATAATTAGATGGGTAAATGAAGTGCTGGTGCTTAAGAAAACTGATATATGTTGATAAGGATAAATACTTTCATAATATATATATAAACACGTATCAAGTAGTTTATATTCTTAGTTGCACTTGTTTTAAAGCAGATGAGCATTTTTGAGTTTTTTGATGAAGTAAATTGCGTTTATTTGAGCATCTAAAATTGAAAGAAACTGTTTTCAATAATCAGTTTGAGATTGCTTTTTTCAAACTTAAGCGTCACTTCATAAGCTTAATTAGTTAATCAAATGTATTTTACCATAAGTTTGATGTTCAAGACCCTCTAAGCATACAAGCTTTGGCCAATTTTGTACAAACCAAATTCGAAAAAAATGATATCTTGGTATACAAAACACTTTATTCATCTTTAAGACAGTCTTGAAAAGAAAGGCGGAATCTTTTTATACCTTGTGATTGTGATTTTTTTTTTTGGGGTAAAAGGGATTCACCCTGGCAAAATATATTAATCACAAAAAAATGTTTAAGTACAATGGAATGTGGCTGACATGCCACATTAACCTCAAGCAAACGCTTGAACAACCACAACAAACTAACACTCGTGTGCTAATGACAGGCCAAAAGCACAACAAACCTAGTTACATATCAAGAACTAACTAGGAATAAAACCAAGAGGAATCATAAATCCTGTGAACGTCACACTTCCAACCAGCAGCAGCAAAAAACCAAGCATCCATAATCCATGAATAGCTCCACCTTGAAAAGCACCATATCTTTGCGGCAACAAATGACCAAATGTACATCAAAACATATTCGTTACATACTATTCTCATCACTTCCAGGTGTGTTAACTCCTGTGAGAGGTGAATCATTGAAAATAATGGTTTTGATGTCTCTTTACCAATAGCCATCACTACTGGAGTAGCCAAATGTTTACGTTCGAAAACTATGGTACACCTGATAACCATCTGATTTATTAGGAAATCAGCAACTATAAACGGATTTGAGTTGTCTTTACCTGTAGCCGTTTGCTCAGGACTAGCCAAATGTTTAAGTTCGAAAACCATGGTACACTTGATAACCATCTGATTTATTAGCAAATCAGCAACTTTAAACGGATTTGAGTTGTCTTTACCTGTAACCATCTGATTTTTTTTATAAGGTTAATGATTCAGGAGCATCAGGAGTTCTAGAACTATTATGAATTTGTTCATGCAACGAAATTAAAATTAAAACAAAGAACACAAGTAACATGTAAAAAAAATGTCAACAATTATTTATAGCACTTCTTTCATTAAACAAAAAAACTGCCGACGATAACCCACCCAGAGGCGGAATTCACATTCATTTAAAACTCAATCCATCTATATATTTTGAATCAACTATTATATAATACGGAGCAAAAATATTTAACAACAAAGTCGCATACAAAATATCAAACTATATTTATATTATGAGACAGAAAGACAATAATATCTTAAGAAGTATATAAATAGACCAGTTATATTAAACTAAAAATTAAAAAATATAAACACATTACAAAATCATTTAAAGTTAAACAAACCGATTCTTATAAACAATTACTGTTTAAGATACTATTTAAGATTAGGTTTTAAATCATAAAATATCTATAAATAAATACAAACATATTAATTGTTTCATAATTAATGACAATAAATTAATTTCCAGTGTTAATACACTAACTAACAAACCGTACTATAAAATTTTATTATTCCTTAACTGATACCTTCAAATGATCTTTATAAGTCATGCCCGCCCATCGGGCGGGCTTCAAAAGCTAGTATATATATAGGGTAGGGACTAGGTACGTTTTTGGATTTTAGTGCGGATGGTACGGACGAATCTCAGCCCTCCATCTAGTCAACCATATAAAAAAGGCGGAGTGGCAGTATCGTAAATATCCCATCTTTTTTTTAAATCGTAAATATCACAATAGCTTTTTCACTGAAAAAAAATTCAAAAAAATCTGAAAAAATTAAAAAAAAATAAGGAGGATAACAAATTATTAGGAACCGCTGAAAAAAATTTCAAAAAAAAAATCGCTTTCATCGTTAAAGGTATTGTGATATTAGCGTCTAATTTTGACTTTTTTTACAAAAGTCAAGATCTGATCTTCAAAATCAGATTTTGATATCACATAAACCTTTTCTTTTTTAATAATTTTTTTAATATAACAATAACTTTTTTGATATCATAGAAACTTAATAAAATTGTTAATATCACCATAACTATCATGTGTTTTTAACAAAATTTTTAATATCACCGTAATTTTTCTGAATAGCGTAATAAAAGAACAGTGATATTAAGTTTTTTTTTTACAAATATCAAAGTAACTTTTAAAGTAAATATCGTTAATATCACGGTATGACTCATAATATCTTTAATATCATGGTAGAACTCAAAATCAAAAACCAAAAAAAATGCTTAGAAAAATCTGAAAAAATAGAAAAAGTAAAAAAGATAACAATAGTAAGGATCCCACAAAAGGAAAAAAATTAAAAAATCATTTTAATGGTCAATTGGTATCGTGATGTTAGCGTCAAATCTTGACTTTTTAACAAAAAGTCAAGATCAGATATGGAACGGAAGGTGCAGATCTGTCTGCACATCCGCATGGATTATAAAAATCCGCACGTGATCCTCACTCTATATAAAAATTCGCATTTGCCTGAGAACAAGCAAATCTCAAGTGTAAGGGTATTTGATAGACGAAAAGTGTCACGGTTTTAAGGGGTCATTTAAGCCTTAAGTCGTGATAATATGATCAAATATTGCCTTAAAACGTTTCTTTTGTGAATTTAGGTACTTTGAAGAGGAATTCTGAAACAGGAAGAATTTTGGACGTTTTTGGACCATAAAAGTGACGAAAACGACAAAGTAAAGAATCCAAGCTGGAAACAGTACCTGACGGCGTCAAGCATTACAAGGTGACGCCGTTACTCATTGAAGAAGAGGTTGATAATTTTACACTTGACGGGCCAGAAAGTTTTTAAGACATTAACATGTGACGGCGTCACGTGTAATTTCACCAAGGCCGTCATGTTATAAGTTAAAGAGAGACGGCCCATAACCAATTCCAACCAGACGGCGTCAGAAGTGGATCTAGGCAATCAAGAAACCCTAATCACGGCGAGGTGACGGCGTCACGACCCAAAGGATGACGCCGTCAGATTGTAAAATCTATATATATTTTTCGTTTTGTCATTCATTAAGAGAGGACTTTTGGTAGGAACTTAGCGTACGAACCCTAGTCGACTTTTGCAGCTATTTTGAGGTTTCAAACCCTCTTTTCTTCCATGTTTAATTGAAGATAAGTTATCGTTTAACTATTCAATATGTCTATGAGTTGTTTGATTATATCGTATGCTTTTCTTTCCTTTAACATGCTAGGCTAGGTTTGTTTGTGTTTGCTTAGGAATAATGAAACCTAGTTATTTGTTATTCATTGATTAGTTTGCTATTAATTGTTGTGGGTGGATGTGTACTACGGCTAAATAGTTAAACTTAATGCATAAGCCATTGTTTATAATCCCTATGATTGGGCGCTTTACGTGTCATGGTAGGAGGAGATAAGAGCTTATAGAGTTGGGGAAGATTGTACACGCCGCCACGAATGTTAATAAAGACTAAAACCAGGCATCCACGCAATTGTAGCAAACCTATCAATCAATGAAAGATAACTAGGAGTAGTGAAACCTAAGTAAACACGTTTGTCTTCATATTAGAAGTCTCTCACTTTTATTTTATTGTTATTTTATTTTTATTGCATTTGTAGCTTTTGGATTAGTTGACTAGCAACTAATTCCGCCCACTCTTCCAATACTCGAGATATTTACTTGCTTTCCTTAAAATATAAAAATACAAAAAGAATCATCCCTCACCTCTAGACCTAGTTTAATTCCATTTCAAACCTAACGAACACTATTCCCCAAGTAGAACGATCAATCCCCCGGTACGTGCCACTACACTATACTACATCGGTCAGGTACACTGCCTGGTGGGGATTGCAAGCTTCTCAAGATCGCTTGAGAAGTAAAACCTTTTGCGTAGACCGCAATCCACGCATCAAGTTTTTGGCGCCGCTGCCGGGGAATAGTTATTGCTTAGGTTGAATTTATTTTTATTAGGTCCACTCATTAGATTCCTTTCTAGTGAGATTTTTATTTTCTTTTTATAGGTTTTCTTTAGTCTATCTTTTTTTCTTCGTTTCTTTGTTCGTAGGCATTACCATCCGCTATCATGGAAGGTGGTAATATCTTTGATCCCCTCAACCCACCACAACAAAACCAACCTCCTAGAGCCCGCACTTTAGGAAAGTACTCCCGTCCTAGCCACCAAGGCTATCGAGACACCATTGAGCTCACTCAAGGAGCCAATGTGTCTCCCTTGCGATCCGACACCATCAGGTTGGTGCAAAGCGGATGTACATTCCATGGACTTCGTTCCGAAGATCCAAATCAACATCTCAAGGACTTTCTCAAAATCGTAGATTCCATAGACCTTGATGTTAACACTCGAGAGACGACCCGACTATGTCTCTTCCAATTCTCTCTACGTGACCAAGCTAGTCAATGGCTTGAGCGTTTACCCGTGGGATCCATCACATATTGGGATGATCTCACCTCTCGTTTCCTTGCTTAATTTTGTCCCACATGGGAGAACCACGAAATTAAGGAATGACATCTTGATGTTCCAACAACGTCAAGGCGAATCTCTTTATGAAGCATGGACTCGTTTCAAGGACTTACTACAAAAAGTCCCTCATCATGGGATAGATCTTTGGCTCGAAGTCCAAATCTTCTATGACCATATTAATCTCTCCATGAGGAAAACCATTGACCAAGCGACCGGTGGTAAGCTACGTGATCGAAGTGCGGAAGAATCATGGGAACTCATAGAAGATCTTGCTCTCTATAACAACGAAAGTTGGAATGATCCCCGTGATTTGAACAAAACGGTCATGGAAATATCTTTGCCTTCGAACAATTCAAGTACTCCCGACCTTAGGATCATGGAACTTGAGGACCAAGTCAAGTTTCTCATGAAATCCTACGAAGCTCCTAAACCTTCAAGCCAAGTGAACAAAATCACTTCTTCATGTGAGTATTGTAGTGGTCCCCATGACACTCGTTATTGCATGGAACTCCCCGAACAAGCTTTTGCGGACTACGCATCCTCGCGTACCGACGGAGCGGGAGACAAGTGGTACACTTTCAAACCCGAGCCAAACCCTTACGGTGATTCCTACAACCCCTCTTGGAAAAATCACCCGAAGTTTAGGTGGAAACAAAACCAAAACACACCCCAAAACAATTCTTCCAACCCATCTAATTGTTTTCAACCAAACCGTTCGTCCTCAAACCATACTTTCAACAACAATCCCTCCAACAATTATGGTAGTACCAACAATTTTGAAGGGTTGATGTCCAATTTTATGGTATCTCAAGACGCTCGTATAACCAAGTTTGAGTCCGATTTCAAACAAAAACAAAGCGAGATGACAAATAAGAATTGACACCTTGTTGAAATTTCTCAATGACCGAGAAATGGGAACACTCCCAAGCGACACGGTCAAGAACCCAAAACTAAACGTTAACGCTATCTCTTCGGTTTCGTCCCCTAGTTCTTGTCCATAATACTATTCGGTCAACGCCATGAGCACGTGTTTCAAACAAACCCAAGTCCTCCAAAAAGACCCCAAAAGTAAGATGTCAAATACTAAATTGGTCAATAACATAATTGAAACAGCTCATACTCAAAACCTTGACGAAGAATTCAAGGAGATCCACCTTGAATGTCCGGTTATTGATGTCCTTGCACGTGCTCCTTACTACAGTGCCCTATTGGAAAAGTACGGGAAGAAGCTCAAGTTAGGTGACAAAGGTACTGCCTTCATTCAAAACAAGTTACCTAAGAAACTAGATGACCCGGGCATATTTGTTTTACCTTGCAAGATCGGTAATTCGGAGGCTTATGAAACATTAGCCAATCTTGGATCAAGCCTTAACTTACTTCCATTATCTCTTTACACCTCTCTTAAGCTAGGAAAGCTTGAGGAGACTGAGGTAATAATAGGCTTAGCGGATGAAAGTGTAGCATACCCGGTTGGAGTAGTAAAAGACGTGTTAGTACACATAGGAAAATTAACTATTTTGGTTGATTTCCACGTCCTTGATATGCTTAGCGACCCTACATGTCCTTTGTTGATAGGAAGAGGATTTTTAGCTACCGCAAGTGCAATGATTGATTGTAAGGAATCTAAAATAGCGGTAGGAAAAAGAGAAACTTGGTCGGTATATGATGTTAAGAAACACGCCTATGACACTTATGAAGAACCAATACCTCATTAGGCAGATGTTAATAGGAGACCCTCTAGATACGGACCTTGGGTAAATAGAGACTTCATAGGACCCCAACGCCCATTCTACCTAGAAGAAGAATTTGTGAACCGAACACATATGGTGGAGCAACTTTTGGCTAGGGACACTGAATTGGACCCATTTGAAGATCCTCTAGTTTTTAGAAAAATGATCGACTTCCTAGGAGTTTTGCCAATCAACCTAGGAATGAATAGGTGGAAAAGCGAAGGAGATGAACATCAATGGAATTGGAAAAAAAAACCACCTAAGGAAGGAGATGGGTCATGACACTTAAAGATGACATTATACGATCCGGATGGAGAAAAGTTTGAAATAACATATCTTACCGAGCACCAATAGGAAACTTCAAATCAAATTCAACCCTAAAGATGTCCTTGATGAGGAACTCACTTACATAGGGTAGAGTGACTTTAAGTCTAGCTACAAGACTCGTTAATAAAGAAAAGCGCTTTTTGGGAGGCAACCCAAGCTTTATTTGTTTGCTTGTTTGTTTATTTGATTTTATTTGTTTTCGTATGTATATCTTATTTTTATTGATTATGGTTCATGTTTCAAAATAATTTGTGAAAATGCTTTATTTTGTTTTTAACTTCGTCTTAACTACATATAAAGGTATTTTGCAAAAGATAAGTGTAAGGGAAATCCAAATTTGATTTTAAAGAACGAATTGAACATGAACGATAACAATAAGATATAAACATACATATTAGTACTTGTTTGAGTCAAATGCCTGTATCGAGTCATAATGAAGTTTTGCAGGATTCCAGAATTAAAACATAGTTTTTTCTAGAAATTTTCCGGAAACAAAATATAAGATTTCTGCATTCTGATGGCGTCAGGGTTTAAAACCTGACGACGTCAGGTGTTAATTTTACGAAAATTTTGCAAGTTTTGGTTTTCTGGCGGAATTGTAAAGTTTCATTAAATCCATATTTTATAAACTCCAGGAATCTGCAAACATTCATTCCACAAGCATTATATCTTTATTTGCTTTTTAGGATTTTAATTTATATAGATTTTACCGCCGATTTTACGCGAGGTTTCTTGTTTGTTTTCTTAGCTAATTAACAGATTATATTGGACAAGAAGATGTACATGGATAGTCAAGTTTTTGGCACCAAGTTTCAAGTTTTTGGCGTTGCTTTAATCTTGAAGTTTCTACATTCTCTTGGAGGAGGATCTAACCGTGTTACCACATTATCCACGCCAAACGAATCAGGGGAGTATTTGTTTTCATTCTTTCATTTATTTTTACTTTTACATCCTTTAATTGAACATTGGGGACAATGTTCAGCTTAATTGTAAGGGGGGTAAATGAAGATTCCTTAGAGAATACAATTGCGCTTGATTCTTGCTTGTTTAATAGTAGATGTGTAATAAAACTAAGAGAAACACTCGTTAGGGTAATTTTAGCACCAAATTTAAAATTTTTTGCAACATTTAGGAGTGAAACTTTAGTCTTAATAAGCGTCTCATGGATAGGAGTTGTATGACTAGCACAAAAACCGTACCACTAAAAAATTTTACCCCAAATATGTGAGGTTCGCCCCTAGATTTGTTAGGAAAAGCCTTGGTGCTTATGAGTGTACCGGTAGTACTTAGATTCTAGAACTTGCGATAGTGATTCATCCCAAGACCACAAGTGAGACTACATTCGTGTAGTTAGATTTACTACGTGATAAGAGGCATTAGGATAACCCTTGTTTTACACCTGTATTATAATTACATTGACTTCATTGGTCAAGTAATTCTCTCACACCTTTGCGATGTACTCATTTTTAGTACACGATACCCCTAGTACACCCCTCAGAGCCTATCTTTTTCGTTTCTAACTTTAAGCATTTTACTTAAAGGAAGAATTTGTTTACAATCCACCCCCAAATGTACACTCCTCAGAGCCTATCTTTTTCACCTTAGCCTACCTTGTATGCACTCATCTTTAGTGCATTATTGTTACAATATTTGTTTAAACCCTTTGTTAATTGTCTAATTAATTACATGGTTGCTAAGTCGAGTCATATCTTGTACATATTGTTTTGCGACGATTGGGACTCATGGGTAAAGTACTAGTACTATGGAGTAATGGGGAAGAAGTCAATTATTACCCCCGTATGTGCGTAAATGTTTTAAAATACTCCAAGTATTTTGATTATCTTGATTCGAGTCATTAGAATAATTATTTGTAAAGTATGTAAAAGTTCAAGTGTAAGGGGAGAACCGAGCCCCCTTAATGTATTATTTTGGATGGTAGGGCAAGAGTGTATAAAAAAATCAAAAAATCAAGAAAAACGAAAAAAAATTAGAAAAAGAAAAGAGAAAAACATACGGACTACCATCCCTTTTCCTTTTATGTTTAATTTGTGTTTATGTTATTTTGTTTTATTAGCTTAAGTTGAGTCGAGTCTTGGCTTAGCAACGCCACGCTTTACATGTAATTAACTAAGAAATTTAACTTGTCACCAGTAAAATATCCTTTATCCAACAAACCGTGTTTATCATATCCCTACTCCTAACGTTACAACCCTTGAAAAGCCCTCTTTGATAGTTTATCTTAGGTGCTTACGCCTAGTGGTGGAGGTTTTCGATCCTTTCCCAAGCCTATGGTAATCTATTTGCAATGACAGGAAGTGAGTGATATTTTTCCATTTCCATTAGTGATATATAGGTTTATAACACCCGAGAGATGAGAGTATCCAAACACTATTTGTGAGGTGCTAGTATATGATTTCCGTGCTTATTTTTGACTAAGGTGGAACGATCATTTGTTGTAATTACTTTTATGTTAATGTTAAATGACCCCAAACTTGTATTTTGATTATAATAAAAGCGCATTTGCTTGAGGACAAGCAAATCTCAAGTGTAAGGGTATTTGATTAGACGAAAAGTGTCACGGTTTTAAGGGGTCATTTAAGCCCTAAGTCATGATAATATGATCAAATATTGCCTTAAAACGTTTCTTTTGTGAATTTAGGTACTTTGAAGAGGAATTCTTGAAAAGGAAGCATTTTGGACGTTTTTGGACCATAAAAGTGACAAAAACGACAAAGTCAAGAATCCAAGCTCGAAACAGTACCTGACGGCGTCAAGCATTACAAGGTGACGCCGTCACTCATTGAAGAAGAGGTGGATAATTTAACACTTGACGGGCCAGAAAGTTTTTAAGACATTTACACGTGACGCGCGTCACGTGTAATTTCACCAAGGCTGTCACGTTATAAGTTAAAGAGAGATGGCCCAGAACCAATTCCAACCAGACGGCGTCAGAAGTGGATCTAGGCAATCAAGAAGCCCTAATCATGGCGAGGTGACGGTGTCACGACCCAAAGGGTGACGCCGTCAGATTGTAAAATCTATATATATGTTTAGTTTTGTCATTCATTAAGAGAGGACTTTTGGTAGGAACTTAGGGTACAAACCCTAGTCTACTTTTGCAGCTATTTTGAGGTTTCAAACCCTCTTTTCTTCCATGTTAAATTGAAGATAAGTTATCCTTTAATTATTCAATATGTCTATGTGTTGTTTGATTATATCGTACGCTTTTCTTTCCTTTAACATGCTAGGCTAGGTTTGTTTGTGTTTGCTTAGGAATAATGAAACCTAGTTATTGATTATTCATTGATTGGTTTGCTATTAATTGTTGTGGGTGGATGTTTATCGATGTTAGGCTTAAGAAAACTGGCAATACTCCAAATGGTAACATGCTTGAACGTCTTAAGAAACATGAGTAAGATGTGTACTACGGGTAAATGGTTAAACTTAATGCATAAGCCACTGTTTATAATCCCTATGATTGGGCGCTTTATGTGTCGTTGTAGGAGGAGATAAGAGCTTATAGAGTTGGGGAAGATTGTATACGCCCCCACGAATATTAATAAAGACTAAAACCCGGCATCCACACAATTGTAGCAAAGCTATCAATCAATAAAAGATAACTATGGAGTAGTGAAACCTAAGTAAACACGTTTGTCTCCATATTAGAAGTCTATCACTTTTATTTTATTGTTATTTTNTTGGTATTCTCATGGAAGTTAAGTTGGAAAGGTCTTATTCAAAACCTTTTTTATCATCAGATTGTATGTTGAAGATCGCTTGGATGTGTATTCTTGGATTCTTCATGGAAGTTAAGGTGAACCACAAAAGTGAAGTAGAAGGCTCAAGTATTTTCTTGAGTAGTTTTATCATGGTCTATGTACTTGTGTCATTATTGGTAGGTTCATTTTATTGTAACTTATAGGAATAGTGTTTTATTCTTATATATCGAGTCTGTAAGTGTCCTAAGGGACTGAGGTGAGGGATATCACCCTCATCCTATGTACTTCAACGTTTTTTGGTGTAATGAATTTTACCGGGGTGAATAAACCCTTTTACCCAAAAAAATTTTTTACCGGGGTGAATAAACCCTTTTACCCAAAAAAACTAGGGAGTAGTGAAACCTAAGTAAACATGTTTGTCTCCATATTATAAGTCTATCACTTTTATTTTATTGTTATTTTATTTTTATTGCATTTGTAGCTTTTGGGTTAGTTGACTAGCAACTAATTCCGCCCACTCTTCCAATACCCGAGATTTTTACTTGTTTCCTTAAAATATAAAAATATAAAAAGAATCATCCCTCATCTCTAGACCTAGTTTAATCCATTTCAATCCTAACGAACACTATTCCCCAAGTAGAACGATCAATCCCTTGTACTTGCCACTACACTATACTACATCGGCCAGGTACACTGCCTGGTGGGGATTGCAAGCTTCTCAAGATCCCTTGAGAAGTAAAACCTTTTGCGTAGACCGCAATCCACGCATCCCTTACCTTAATGATGATTAGTCAAGGATTAAGAAAATATTAAAACTAAAATAACCTCAAATGAAAAGCTAATAACACCAAAATCTTCACCACGAATCCGGGACCTCGGAAGTACAACCCGATAATCAAGAAGCAAAACAATCAACATCAAAGGTGTTGTTGTTGATGTCGGCGAGGAGAAGAGTAAGAGACAAAAATGAATTTTTAGGGTTTATGTTTTGTGTGGTGTGGTGTGATGATGTATATATAGGCTAGGCAAATCCATTAGGTTTAGTGAATTGAGCGATGTGGGAAGTGAGTGTTTTGAGTCGGTCGAACCACAAGAGAAAAAGTGGAGTGAGTGTCGGGTTTTTATTTTGTTTCTTGAGTATACTAGTCGGGTTATGCACAATTTTGATAATGAAAGACGTGTTATAAAATTGATTGCGGGTTTTAAATGAAAACCATGAAATAATGAAATACTTCGACAAATGAACTTTTAAAAAGTCATGATATGGTAATTGAATGCAAATGATATCTAGACTCGTGCCGGTACACGTTGTGTGATGTTTTCTTGTTGTACACGGGATGACTTCCTAGTAAAACTGTTAAATGTTAATCGAAAACGGGATTTTGGTTATAGTTAAGCGTGCTCGTGTCACAACAAAACTGGCATGGGTGACCATGACGTAAAATCACAGAGATTCATGAATCTCTTAATAGTTTTTGTGGAAAACTAGAAGGGGGTTGAATAGTTTTACGCCTTTTTAATTTATAAAAAGTTTGGTTTTGAAAACTTCAATTCTAGCTTTATGTGATATCAACTTGCTTGCACAATTATAAACAACTATATCTACAAGAGTATATAATGACAAATACGTAAGTAAGTAAATAAAAAGATAGAGATAGAAAGATTATCAGCACGAGACAAAGGATTTATAGTGGTTCGGCTACGAATCTCCTCTTCGTCCTACTCCACTCCCCGAGCACCTAACTCGAGAGTTTTCTTCACTATGTCAACAAGCTCCTTTATGGTGAAGAAACCTTACACACCTTTGCTTACACCGTTTAACGACACCAAGCAAAATGTCGAGTCCTAATACTAGCTAGAACCAATCTCTCAACTTTTCATGACTTATCACAACTTCTACACAACTTATGCACACCACAACTACTTCACAACTTCACTAATCCTACTTCACAACACTACTTATTCTTCACTACTTCTCTTCACAACTATCACAACTAAATCTCCTAATTATAACTACACTACACCTTTACAAACAATATATATACAACTACTAAACAATATCTACAATACTTCTTTAACTTGATGTCGAAGGAGTATTCTTCTCTTGCACTTTTAATGATGAGGAATTGAATCACTTGAAACAAAGACTTATAATCTTATGATCAAAGGATTTAGAAGGATGTTTAGAAAGGATTTGGACTGAAAATATTCGTGCAAAAGGTGAGGAAAAAATGCAGGATTGAACCTGTATTTATAGGCAAAAGAATCTGACAACAGGATCGTGTCGGCCCCCTTAAAATTAAGGGGCCGCCCTCCTTTAACGGCAGATTCTTTTGTCTTTTTCTGAGAAAAGTTTATTTGGTGAAAAACTAACTAATTTTGGTTAAAAATTTGAAATCATATATTTGTTATGAATTAAAAATTTTCCTATAATTAACAAAAATGTTTTTCAAAAATATACAAGATGTTTTTATTATTTTATAAACTTTCTAGTGCCTAAATAAAAATCCCTTTGATCATAAAATGTAATAGACATTTGTTTATCCATATCTTAAGTGATTTAGTTGAATGGAATGATATTTGTAACTAAATACTTGTTTACGTAGTAATCTATCGTTTAATGTTTTTATATTTTGTGATCGTCAAAACATAGAGATATCGAAAAATATAAATAACGTGTTTATGCATTATTTATATCAACAATCTCCCCCTCTTTGATGATTACAAAATCTAAACTCATTAAACCAAAAATTCATATATATACAAGTATTTAGTGAGTTTATACCATTTCTCCCCCTTTTTATTAGCATCAAAAAGGTTAACCCGAAGAGTGTAGAACTCCCCCTTGATGTATACTCCCCCTCGTTTTAAGGTCATAAGAGAAATCGAGATATGGAATGCTTGCAAAAATATTTAGAGCACAAGCAATATATATATATGATGCATGCAGTAAATATAGTACAAGAGAACTAAATATAAATTCATGGAAATAAAACATAAGAGGCATTCATTAATAGAATTATTAAAATAGATTATGTTAAAAACATAATCTTTGTTACATAAGCATGCCTTTATGCTTTTCTAGCAAACTACACTAGAAAATACTAGGTTGCCAACTTGAGGTCTCTTGGACTTGCTTGGGGTACAAAAGTTTTTGGTGATTTAATTTTGAGATGCATGGAGGTTGCATTCAATGGTTCGATGGTGATGGGTATGGAGTAGAAGGATTGGTTCTAGGGATGTTGTATCGAATTAGTGGAGGTATTTGATGATGACGAGTGAGGAGATATTCAATCCAAGAAATATCTTTACTTAGGTCAAGAATTTGTTTTTGTAGGAAATAGCAACAAGGACAATAGTAGGTGTGGTTGGTGACTTGATCCAAGTTGAGTGAGTGAGGAAAACAATTTGAGTACGGAGATGAGGGAGGTTTGTCCAAGTTGCTTTGTGCAAGATGCATAACATTGAGATCACAAAGATCACGGATTACATTGAGTTCTTCACGGAATTTTTGCTTTTCCGTGGCATTGTGGAATGAACCATTTGGTTGAAGTGGATGAAGTGGGGTTGTGTAGTTTGGAGTTAAGTTATTGGAGATGTAATTTGATGATTGACCAAAGATATATGGATCATTGTAGTTGGATGAAGGTTGAGATGTGTGGCTTGGGATGACGGCGGATGTTTGGCCATTATTGTATGGTTGGTAGTATGGTTCATAGGGATGACCTTGTGGGTTTGGATTGAAGTTTAGGAAGTAAGTGGTTGGAGGTGTTGGTTGTTTTTCAAGTTCTTTGGTTGTGATAGGGTTGTTTTGAGGGCTTGTTTTTCTTCGCCAAGCGGATTTTTCGGTCATCCTTGCTAGCCTTGAGGCTTTTGATTTTGGTTTGTTGGGAGAAGTCATTATGGGGTGAGTAATGACTTGTGATGATGAGGGGTATTTATAGTGTGATGATTATGTGTTTATGGAAGGATAGGATATGTTGAATTGGTTAGACAAAATGTGTTTGTGAATTTAGAGAAATGAGGAATCAAAATAGGGAGGAATGGGCTAAAAAGCAGAAAGCAAACAGGGATCCTCGACCTACAGATGGCCGGTGTAATATCCTGTGAAAAACCCCAATTATTAACAAACACTAATCATGAAGTAATTGTATGTTACTGTTCATACACCCATTTTTAGGCAAAAATTTAAACTTTTTGTTTACACTATGCAACTCTGAATCATTATGTGCTATGTGATTCACACTTACCTTGAATGAGCTCATACGAAACCCACAATGACCTGGACAAGGTACAACACAACTATGGATCAGTTTTGATCACAAGTGCCACACTTTGCACTCACAACAACTACATATGAGATTTCTACCTCAGTGGACCCCACCACACTCCCACAACAGAAATACACCCCTGTGGGCCCCACAACTACCAAATATAATATAATATTCACTGTAGGACCCACATTATTCACAAGTGGGCCCTACATGACCAATTTGGCCACATAACACTCATTGGGCCTACACTAGCCCAATACTACTACACAGATCATTTTTAAACTACTATTGGGCCAACGAATCACATGAGCCCACCAAAAGCCCAATCCAACTACAAAAATGTTATACGAATACATATGTGTACACACGTTTGCTTTGGCTCTCTTATTCGCGATTCTTACAAACAACACATGGAATAAAATGCACCATCTCATTCTTGGCACTCAAAAGAATCGAGATCAACTAATATCTCAACCTAATACGTATATATGAACAGTAAAATAAGTACAAAACTATACGAGGTCACCACACGTCCTAAACGTACCCAACTTTGGTCACATTGTGTTAAACACGTCTCTACTAATCCCATTAAGTTCCAAAATAACACCCTAAGTTTTCGTAAGTGATTCACAAGACACCAAACTCACCATCGTGCCTTAACTCAATTCGTGTGTCTCTTCGTATATATAAACATACACGTGAACATTTCAAAACATGCATAAGCTTGCATGAGACCTCCCAAGGTCATTAGGACCACCTCAATACTCCTAAGGGACTGATTCATCTAAGCAAAACACAACACAAGTCCCCCAATGAATCACAACATCAAATTAGACCTATACTTATTTATTTTGGTCATGTTGGAATCCATTTAGACCCATAAGTGTACCACGACTTCCATAACTCTCCCAAAAGACTTTAGATACCTTATAACCCTACCAATAATGAATCACAACTCCTATAAACACCAACTCGATCACAAGCTCATGTTTTATTATTTATTTTTTTTGGTCACGTTATAACTCAAACGGACCCTTTGATAATTCTACAACCAAACACGCCCTCAAACGTTTTCAAAAGCAAGTCATTTGATCACACAAGGACTTCAAGACCTCAATGCTACCTTTGCTCACCTGTTCACTTGCCCAAACGAAATTAAATCATGCATCTAGAAGCTATTGCCTCGTCACCACCTCAAAACCGAAACACAAAGAATACATACCACCTGGACATGCTACTTGCACTAATCAAGCTACTCTACCCACCCCTTACTCGTTATCCTGCTGCTCATATTCCCCTTGTCCCTCAAATAGTCGCTATCTCGTTATCCTGCTGCTCATATTCCCCTTGCTCACTGCCTAGTATCGAGAAGGAAACAAGAGATCACAAGCTCTTCCCAAGCTCTCACAAGCTCACCATAAGCCCCACTAAAAACTTTGGTGTGCCCACTGTCGAGTTACAAGCTTCTAAGATCCCACTGACTCGAATTCAACCCAACTTTGAAGGTGTAGTAAGTGTTCTCAAACATTTAACTTTATTTTGGTTTCATTTCCATATTTGCTATTCATGTATATCACCACCTCTATCACCTATTTTCTCCTATGTGTCGTTAGCTTTTTGCCTCACAAATTCACTCACCCATATCTCTATACAACCAAGAATATGTATATGAACTTTATATAAATTTAACATAGCTCTAAGACCCCAAAAATCATACGTTTATAAGTTACTTGAACCTATAACGAAAATAGTGAAATATTCTAAGTGTTTACAAAGGATTTTCTCATTTTACTTTGGTCTCGTTATTCGAATTCCATACGTATAAACATATTTTTGTACGAACTAATTCTTTGGAACCTCAACAAACAAGCTACACAAAGCTCACTCCCTCACAATCTCATGTAAGCTATTCCACAAGCTCGATCCTTGGCTACCTTACTCGTTCACAGAAACAATCAAACACCCTTAGTGGGCTTAAAGCCCAACACAACCCCAAACTGTTGTGGCCTGTTCCATGGCCCAAGAGCACACCCTTTCACTTTGGCATGGCCCAATATGAGCCCATGAGTCACCAAAACCAGTTGGAAGCCCACTAGACCCACAGAACATCCAATGGGCCCTAACAGTTCACGTTAGGCCCATTAACACTAAAAATAAGCTTTAAACTAGTATAAGCTAACGGATAAGCTCACACAAGATTTTATAAGCTTTTAGGAACTTAATAAACTAATTGGAATAAGGTCATAAGCTAAAATGGTATTTTGGACTAAAAATGCAAAAAAGGTATAAAGTCAAAGGACTAAAGCTGCCAACTATGGAAACTATGGGTTAAAACTGTAATTTTTGTAACTTGAGGTTTTCAACAGTAAATATAAACTATTTTGGGTCATTTGTGTAAATTTGGACGTATAAGGATCAAAAATGAACATTTTACATATAAAGGACTAGATTTGCAAAGTTTATAAACTACAAGGACCAAAAATGTAATTTCTGCAAACTTGGTGTTAAAACAGTATAATTAGAATATTTTTGTCATTTATTGACTATTTTGATAATATGGGTACTAAAAATGTAAATGTACATTCTATAAGGACTAAAAGTGTCAACTTTGAAAGTACAAGGACTAAAAGTGTAAATATTGCAACAAGGGTGTCAAAACTGTTATTCTAACATAGTAAGGTTAGAAAGGTAATAATTAGAAACTTGGAGTACTTAAATGTCATTTCTATAAACATTTGGACTATAAATGTAAACTTTACAAAGCATAAGGGCTAAACTTGTAATTTCACAAACTTAAGTAAAAATGATTATTTTAATAACATTAATTACAAGAGGTAAATATTTAGGAACTAACTAGATAACAAAATATCACTTTTCGCCAATCAAATAAATAAATCACTTTTACCAAGATCAAGGACTGAAAACTCTACACCCTGCTAGGGTGTACAAGTCTGACACGAGTTATCATCATCACACATAAAGACAAGATAATATTAAGTATAATATTATTTCTAAACTTTAAGCATTATACACAACTAAAAACCACCTTACCACAAGAAACTGAGGTTTCTCATATTATCCAGGTTGCGTGTTGGAGCCATTCACCAGTTGCACTTGACATACTTATTTGCCTACGAACACCACTCATTCGAGGTGAGTCTATAGTCCCACACTTTTAATTGTTTACAAACTATGTGGGTGGGATACATGCTACACTGTATGAACACAAGTATCTTGATCAACTATTTTCACTATTGTATGCTACCTAACTATTGCATAAGACACACGCCAACTTGAAAGTCCCTTCTATCATGAACCTTAGTCACTTGCGAGTGAACGCGAATAACTGTGAATAGATCTATTCGTGCTTGACAGACCCATTTGTTCTAGCCCACACCTGGTAGACAAATGCACTATTATTTGACACACTAGGAGAACTGGCAAACTCCTCACCAAGGGCACCTTACACCGTGTTGATGTCATTGCGATGGCTCACATACTTGTTAACGTTGTGTTCATGAGACTTATGGCAATATGCATACGGAACAAACTACTATTTACTTATGAGATACTTGGAATATGTTCAACTACTTTTCAATATAAACGCTATGGATTAACTCAACAATTTTGTTGACTGTTAGCATGTATCTCAGGTAACTGAAGGAAGCTCAGGAGGCATGGAGTGGGCATTTGACCTTTGTGCCGGTGGTGTAACATTAATAAATAGTCACTTTCAAAACCTCAATGTGATGTAATAATTATTGAACATCCTTGCTTTTTGAATTCAATAATATGATCTTAAAAACGTCTCTTTGAGTCGTTTTCTATAATTATGACTGTGATCCTCTACGTAACACCCAATTAAGTCTTCCGCTGTTAAACAAATTTTTGGGGGTGTTACAGATTGGCATCAGAGCCTTAGTTATAGAGAACCAAGTGTATTTTCAAACAATGGACTATAACTATACTTTTAAAGGGACCGGTTACACCACACCACCTCGAGCCCTCCATGCCTACTTAACTACAACATTTGAGTAGAAATTTTGCACATACTACATGTTGGGACTACCTCATTATGAATTATCTGCTAAATGATTAATTAGCAACTTATATTACTATTAACTGGGTTATTACAGTACCATGCTTACACCCTTATCGCCTTACTCACTATTTGTGCGCACATGCTTACTAGTAAACTTTTCGTCTACACTTGCGCTGTTAGTAGGGAAGTCCCAGAATTTAGTCGAGTCATCCAAAACATGGAGCTCAGTAATAACTAGTTATTTAACTTAATCTGGTGATAGTTCTTGTTTGATGAGACATGAGGTTAAGTTAAATAAAGGTTATTACATAGCTGCATAGATTTGATGATTGCCGAGGATGGGAGTTCTCTTGAGGATAATCCTTCATCCACCACCCTACCGGTTGTTCCGGCACCGCCAAGGCCACCGATTACACTCCCTGGTAGTTTTAGCTCCTCGTCACTTGATAACAAGATAACACAGACTTGGCAACGGTTCACTACACTAGGTGCTGAGACTCCTCTACCCCTATCTACTCGGAATTTCCTATACATGAGAATCCGGATCCTACAACTCTATGACCCCGAACCATTCCTGAGGTATTTCTGGAAAACTTCAAACGGTCCCATCCAGATAAACACTCCTAGTAGGAGAATACGGGCCTGTTTAGTTTCCGTGGTACCACCACCACTTTTGTCACCCACCTCACTTCTCGATATGATCGAGACATCACTACCATTATTCCCAGAACATCATATGTTTCTGCAACCGTTGGTATCACCATCCTCACCACTCACATTATTGTTTTACTGCTCGCAAGGACAGTCATACCTCGAGTTGGCGTAACATTGGAGGATGTGCCCAGTATATTCGAGATTGGTCAGAACTCGAGAGCAGTTCAGATTGAAACAAAGCATGACACGGTATGGAAGGATATACCGTGTGTAAACAAAACACACCACTATTGTAGAGAATTCAGACTATATGCCTCCTTCATTATTATTCGAGTCTTCAGACTCCCCATCTCCATAAGCATCACCAATAACTACTGAAACTGATGTTGTCGCACAAATTCAGACTCAGTTGGATTCACTAGCTAGTCGAGCTTCACTCCAATCACCTTAATGAATCACCACTTGATCGCTATGAGTCATACGACCAGGATCTCAGAGTAATATTTGGAAGAATGTCTATTGGAGAATGAGAGAATTCCGATATGAGTTTCAGAGTAGACGCTATTGAACACACACATGTTACAACCCAAGAGGCAGCACAGGGATTACGTGCCAAGGTAGAGGGTGTGGAGAAAACCCTACAACTTGCCGGAGACATGTCAAAGACTTAGAGTCAGAGGACTACCGCCTTAGGGGCGATGTTGGATGCCTAGCTAAGTATAAACCAAGAGTTTTATCGACGCTTCACAAACATGGACACTGCACAGAAACTAGCAGGTAGAGATATTAACTAAGAAAGCTTGAATGCTCTGAAATAGATTAACAAACATGCCATACGGCTCATAGATTTTCTATGTAACATTCGTAGCATGGACACCTTAACTTACCACAAATGGCATTAATAAAAGATCTTGCGATATGTTGTTTTGTAAACAATCAAGCGAGTTATTAACACCAAACTGTTAGTTTTGATCGCTACTTATTGAGGTCGATTTATGACGACTATGGCCGTTTTCTGATATTCATGAGTATTGTGCCGTGGGCATTATGGTTGAACACAAATGAGTCGGGAAGACACACTTATTCCTTAGTATATTAAGACACCCACCGATGAAATTCAAAGATGGCCAATTCTATAGCAATACCCTGTTAATGTGATCACGAAACAAATTCTAAACTCGTATTCATCATGGTATTAAGAGAAATATACCTTCTTGCGGAGATGCAACAACCGTCACAGCAGAACCGATCATGACTTGGGCTGCAACCCGAAGTTTTTGGTAGCTGATAATGCTACCACAACACTAAGAGTTTAAACAAACAAAGATGCCCCTCCCACTAGCACCAATAGGCCAATCACCAAAAGGAAACACCGTCAAAGCACAAAAATATACTTGTCAAAGCTTGAAGGAACTCTTTGGAAAAGGGTCACGCTAAAAACACAGAATGGAAAGTCACCTCACCTAAAACACAGACACATCACTTGTAGTATCGAGTACTGAAACCGAACCTCTAAAGGAAAGAGGGATCCACGCTATCTCACCTTGATGAGGCGAAAAGTGTTTCGCTTTTAGGGGGTCATTTAAGCCCTAATCCGTAATTATTTGATCAAATATTGCCTTAAATCGTTCCTTTTGTCATTTTAGGTACTTTGAAGAGGAATTCTGGAAAAGGAAGCATTTTGGACGTTTTTGGAGCATAAAAGGAAAGAAAACGACAAAGTCTCAAAACATGCTGGAAACAGTACCTGACGGCATCACGTTCTACCCTGTGACGGCGTCACGCTTTGACAACAAGAAGGATGATTTTTACACTAAACGCCCCAGAAAGGTTTTGAAGAAATAACACGTGACGGCGTCACGTGTTGGAAGCTGTAGGTCGTCACGTTATGTGCTAAAGGGAGACGGCCCAGAATGAATTACAAGGGGATGGCGTCAGAAGTGGATCTGAGCAATCCGAATAGTGTTTTGGCGGCGAGGTGACGGCGTCAGACCCTATAAGGTGACGCCGTAAAGATGTAAAATCTATATATAGTTTTCTAATTTTCATTCATTGGTGTGCAACTTTTGGGGAACAAAACCCTAGCTCGTTTTTCCTACTGTATTTTGAGGGTTTTCCACCCTTGAAACTTGGATGCTTAATTGAAGATAAGTCTCTTCCAAATCATTCAATACGTCTATGTATTGTGTGATTATATCTTACGCTTGTCTTTCAATTAACATGCTAGGCTAGGTCTTTATTGTGTTTGCTTAGATCTAATGAAACCTAGCTATTGATTATATGTTGTTGGTTTGTTTGTGATTATTGTGGTTGGGTGAAGTCGATGTTAGGCTTAAGAAAACTGGCTAACCTCCTATACGGTAACTTGCTTGAACGTCTTAAGAAATTTAATCGGATGTGTACTACGATTATTTGGTTGTATTTAATGCATGAGCGAATTCTAATGATCCCATGTTAGGAGCTTTTAGTCGGCTCGACATAGGAGTGAAGTAGGAGCTTATAGAGTTAGGGAAGATCGTACACGACCCTACGAATGGTTTAAAGGAATACAACCCGTCATCCACATAATTACAACAAACCAATTAACATATAAAATATAGCTAAGGATTAAGGAAATCTAAGTAAACACATATCTCTCTCATATAAGTTTCACAACAATTTAATTTTCTTGTTATTTTAATTTATTTGCAAAAGTAGTTATTTGGGTTAGTTGACTAGCAACTAATTCCGCCCACTCTTCCAAAAACCGAGATTTTACTTGCTTTCATTAAATATAAAAACACAAAAAGAATCATCCCTCAACCCCTAGACCTAATTAGAGTAGCTTTTCAAGCCGAACGACACTATTCCCCGAGAGAACGATCAATCCGCCGGTACTTGCCACTTCACTATACTACATCGGTTAGGTACACTGCCTGGTGGGGGTTGTAAGCTTCTCAAGATCCCTTGAGAGGTAAAACCTAAGTGCAAAGGTTGCAAAACCCACGCATCAAGTTTTGGCGCCGCTGCCAGGGAATAGTTATTGTTTAGGTTGAAATTTTTATTTTTACTTAGGTCTACTCATTAGAATCCTTTCTAGTGAGATTTTTATTTTTATTTTTCTAGGTTTTCTTTAGTCTATCTTTTTCTTCGTGTTTTTGTTCGTAACCATTACCATCCGCCATCATAGAAGGTGGTAACATCCGTGATCCCATCAACCCACCACAACAAAACCTACCCCAACCAAACCAACCTCCTAGAGCCCGTACTTTAGGAGAATACTCCCGTCCTAGCCACCAAGGCTATCGAAACACCATTGAGCTCACCCAAGGAGCCAATGTGTCTCCCTTGCGATCCGACACCATCCGGTTGGTGCAAAGCGGATGTGCATTCCATGGACTTCGTTCCGAAGATCCAAACCAACATCTCAAGGACTTTCTTAGGATCGTAGATTCCTTAGACCTTGATGTTGACACTCAAGAGACTACCCGATTACGTCTCTTCCAATTCTCTCTGCAGGACCAAGCTAGTCAATGGCTAGAGCGCCGACCCGCAGGATCCATCACCTCTTGGGATGCTCTCACCACTCTCTTCCTTGCTCACTTCTTCCCACCAGGGAGAACTACCAAGTTAAGGAGTGACATCCTGATGTTCGAACAACTTCAAGGCGAAACCCTCTACGAGGCGTGGACCCGATTTAATGATATGCTTCAAAGGGTCCCTCACCACGGTATAAATCTCTGACTTCAAATCCAAATCTTCTATGATCACGTTAATTACCACACCAAGTGTCTCATCGATCGAGCCGCCGGGGGCAGATTACGTGACAGAAATGCCGAGGAATCATGGGAAATCATCGACGAGCTTGCAATCTACAATAATGAGGTATGGGAGACCTCTCGTATTTTGAAATCGATTGATGCTACTAAACTTTCCGAAGAAAGCCTTGACGCCCTCGAGAAAAGAGTTGACGACCTATCTGAAAGGAAAAAGAGACGCCTAAGTCCACAACGAGTAACAGTCAACTCCATCTCTAACACAAAGCCGACACCATTATTTGAATCACCTCGTAGGGAGAGTGTTGAATCTTTCTATAAATGTGCTCAACCTATCCCACCTCCCCAGGCGCTTAGCCCAGAGTTCGAGAATTGAATGAGAGAATATATGTCAACACATTCTGAATGGCTAGCAAGATTCGAGGAAGCCGTTTACAGGCAGAGGGAGGAAATGCAAGAGAAAATGGCTGAGATGATGAACCTTTTGAAAGAATACACAAAAACAAAAGCCCCCGAGAAGGTGTTGATGCGAGGAGACATCAATAACCCCAACACCAAGTTTGTTAATACTGTTTCCATCGTCCACAAGGGCGACAATGAAGGAAGGGGAGATGATAACTAAGGAATGTAACAAAATTGACCTCATTCCACATGGTGGTGACACTGAGACTATCAAGTGCGGTCTTGATGGAAGTAAGGAGATACCGCCTGATGAGCGCCCAATAGAAGAGCCACCAAAATCACAACAAGTAAAGCACTACTTGAAGCATGACATAAACAAGGAAACGATAAACGGTTAGGTAAGAAATTATCGACGTATTCATCTTCCGGAAAAGAAGCCTAAGAAGACGACACCGGACGATGAAGCAGACGTGATACCTGGGGGACAATTGTACGGAAGCCTCATGAAACAAAAGATAGTCGCTAAGCAAGAATTTCATGGAGTCTTCGAGGTACCATGCAGCATAGGTAAGCTCAAGTATTTGGATGCAGTGGCTGACCAAGGTTCCGACGTGAGTTTAATGCCTTTATCCATCTATGTTTAATTAACTGACAAGCCGCCTTCCATCACCCACACCAAGCTCTCGTTCGCAAAACACTCTTATGAGTACCCACTAGGAGTAGCAGAAGATGTGTTAGTCAACGTCGCTGGATTTATGTACCCAGTCGACTTTATGATCGTTAATAGAGATAAAATGAGTATGCCGATCATTCTTGGGTCACCCTTCCTCCCTACGGCTAAGGCACAAATCGATCATGAAAGTAGCACTATCCGGATTAAAAGGGGGAGGAAAGCGATTAGCTTCCCAACAATCCCTCGGTATTTAAAGGAAACCATGCTACAAAAGAAGATTAAGGCAGACTTCAGCACGCCTCGTGGTCATGTGCGAGAGAAAATCCTTGCATGGGAGGCAAGAATTAAGAATTACACAGAAACCGAGGCCAGAGAGGGTAAGGATAGAGAAAACAACTCTAAAGGGAATGATGAGCGGGACGAGAACCCTGGGAAGTTTACAGAAGGGGATTTAGTGCTCCTGCGACATTCAGAAATGAAAGAACCTCCCGACAAACCAAGTCCTTGGTGGTATGGACCATTCACAATCAAAAGCCGAGGACAGGATGGGATGGTTACTCTGAGCAGCAAAATAGTAGGAGAAGTGACTGCAAATGTAGAACGATTAAAACACTACCCCCGTGATGGCAAGGATTATCTCTACCAGGGGTACGTCATATCACGCGATGAAGAAGTCACGTAATAGAGAGTGACTTTGAGTCTAGCTACAAGACTCGTTAATAAAGAAAAGCGCTTCTTGGGAGGCAACCCATGCTTTATCTTTATTTTTTTTGTGTTGTTTGCTTGTTTGAATTTATTTGTTTCCGTATGTATGTTTTATTTTTATTGTTAATAGTTCATGTTTCAAATTAAATTGTGAAAATGCTTTATTTTGTTTTTAACTTCGTCTTAACTACATATAAAGGTATTTTTTAAAAAGATAAGTGTAAGGGAAATCTAAATTTGTTTATAAGAACGAATTGGAACATGAATTGTAACGATATAAAATAAACGTACATATTAGTATTTGTTTGAGTCAAATGCTTGTATCGAGTCATGATGAAATTTTACAGGATTCCAGGAGTTGAGGTAATCGTTTTTCCAGAAATTTTCTGGAAACTAAACATAAGAATTCTGTCAGATCAATTCTAACGGCGTCAGGGTTTAAACCTGACGGCGTCAGCCTTTGATTCCATAAAATGTTTTCAAAATTTAGTTTTTCTGTCGGATTATAAAAATTACTGCATCTCTAATTCCAGGAATCTGCAAAACTTCATTCCACAAGCATTATATCCTTATATAGATTTTGCCGCCGATTTTACGCAAGGTTTGCCTAGATTGTTTTCTTAGGTTTAACAGGTTATTTTGGACGAGAAGGTGAACATGGAATCAAGTTCATGACATCAAGCTTTTGGAGTCGCTTTGAGCTTGGAGCTTTTACATCATCTTGGAAGAAGATCTAACCATGTTACCACACGGTCTACATCAAAAATCAGAGGAGTATTTGTTTCATTCTTTCATTTTCTATTTTTACATCTTTTAGGTGAACATTGGGGACAATGTTCGGTTTAAGTGTAAGGGGGTAAATGAAAGCGCCTTAGAAAATGCTACTACGCTTGATTTTTGTTTTGTCCAATGGTACTTGTGTAATAAAACTGAGAGAAACATTGGTTAGGACAATTTTAGCGCAAATTTAAAATTTTTTACAACATTTAGGAGTGAAACTTTGGTCTTAATAAGCGTCTCATGGATAGGGAATTGTATGACTAGCACAAAAACCGTACCACTCAAAAAAATTTTCCCCCAAATATGTGAGGTTTACCTCTAGAATTGTTAGGAAAAGCATTAATTATTCATGCTTGTGTGTGTACCGGTAGCCTATAGATGTTAGAACTTGCGTTAGGACCATCCCAAATCCATAAGTGAGACTACATTCGTGTAGTAAGATTTACTACATGATAAGAGGCATTAGGATAACCCATGTTTTACACCCGTATTATAATTACATTGACTTCATTGGTCAAG